>JAVSBU010316473.1:0-11231 GCA_033118015.1 Loricariichthys derbyi | reverse complement strand
AGGTAATTAACCCAAATGAATAAACATTTTAGGTGGTTATTTACACTGTATAATACGTACTACACATGTGCAAAACTGTTATGTACTTTAAACGGAGTACAGCAAAACCCCGTGAAACAGATAAATATTTTACATTAATATTTTTTGAAAATCCGTGAAACAGCGAGTCCGCGATAAGCAAACCGCGAAGTAGCGAGGGAACACTGTAAATCCTATAACACTGTACTAGTTATAATAGACCGGTACATTAAACCACCTACATTATTAGTCTTGTAAATTGAACTTCATAATATTTTAAGTTTCTTTAAAATATTAGTCTACATATCATTATATTTTATTGTAATTATTATATTAGCTTCTGTTTATTTAAATGATTACTAGAAAGCTTATTAATTAGATATATAATTCTTAAATAGATCGTCAAAGCTGCCCAGGAAGTTTGGGTCTTGGTCTTCACAAGATTTCTTCCTTAGAATGTTCTAGGTGTTTTTTCTAGGGGCTACTGTTGCTACAGGTTTCTCAGTTTGCGATTGGGTTTAGATAATAAAATAAATTACATAATTGTAAAACTGTTTTGACACAATACTCCACTGTAAAAAGTGTTATAGAAATAAAACTGACTTTGACTTCAAGAATACCATTATACATTAGCCTGGTGCATTTTACCACTTACATTTTTAAATTATGCTAGCTCCATTAGCCTGATAAGCTAGTCTTAACACACAGCTTAGCACATTACACTAGCTCTGCTAGCCTGGTACGTAGGAGCAGATACAGTAAGCAACATATATTAGCCTGTTACGTTAAACTCGCTATATAGACTAGCACACTAAATTAGCCTGGAACTACACTAAGCATATTAGCAACTTTAATCTGCAAAATGAAAAGCTAACACAGCGTAAAATAATATGTTTACAGTTTTCAATGTCTATATTTTAAAATTGTTAAAAATGAAACAAACCATGGTTTCCGCTAAAGTTTAACATTTTCCTTGTTACTGGTTTAGTATCACAGATGACATATTTAAATTTGTTCTGTGCAGAGGTTTACTTCTTTTTATTTAGAAAGAAAACACAACCAAAGCTAAAATATAAGATCTACAGATGAAAACGTTAGATAATCATCTATGTCCCAGGTATATAAATTTAAAGTCAGTCCACGGTCTGTGTGTAATGAGCTCTGAGATCATTTGTGTATTGTGTGACGTCTTGTGTGTTTTAATGCAGCATGTAGATCTTTTAACCTACTGCCCCAGGGCTAAACGTGCCCTATGCCCCGAAATGTTGGTCATGCATGGCCAGCCTAGAAATAAAATGAACGTTGTGACTGCACGCTCCATTTCATTCGTGATTTGGTGAAGTTTTACTTGATTCCATTTTGGTCCGTTTATCTGGGAATATTTAGTTAGTGATCAACACAGAAATATATATATATTGAGAATAATCATATACGCATTAAGCTTGATCTGTAAATAAGACTGGCCTTCATTTACAACGTTAGCGCTCACCTTAATCCTATTTGTCTCGTGTGTTAGCTCCTGCGAGTTCGCATGCACTCACGTACGCTAGCAAGCTTTTCCCACTGCCCCCTTTGTGAGCTTTGACCCCGACTGACCCAACATCACGAGCCAGGCTTTCATGGCTGGTGGGAGGGAGATGGTGGGAATAATTACACGCCGGGTGCGAGCTGTAAAAGTGCTCGTGCTTAATGATGACAAAGCACCCGCGATGCTTGTTGTCTTTAATTGGGCTGTTTTTCGCCTGTTGGTGCTGTTTTTATGAGTAGGCAGCATGAAGGATGTGTTTTTAGCCCCTATTTCAGCAGCACCGACTATACGAGGCTAATGTGGTTAAGTCTGTCCGTCCTGAAATTCTCACTCATTTGCTTGTTTATCTTATTTATTTAACGTTGTGTTAAATTTGAAGGTTTATTGGTTCTAACATAAGGTATTATAATTATAAGGTACCCGGAGTAACCCCATGAGGAAAGGGGAGGACATGCAGTGGTGCGCACTGTCGCCTCACAGTTCTGAGATCCTGCTTCGATCCCGACCCTGGACTCCACTTGTGTGGAGTTTGCATGTTCTCCCCTTGTTCACATGGGTTTTCTTCGGTACGTCAGTTTCCTCTCACATTCCAAAAACATCTGTGTTAGGTTAATCGGTGTGCTTAAAGTGGTCTTAGTGGGAGTGCATGTACCTTACGATGGATTGGCGCCCTGTCTAGGGTTGTTCTTGCCTTGCGCCCTGTGTTGCCGGCTTTCTCACGACCTGGCTTTCTGCGCTACTAGGGCAAGTGGATAAGACACTGAATAAAGAATGAATATCACTAAACAGCTAGAAATTATGTTATTCCAGATCAAACCTATAAAAACTCTGCCACGAAGTAGGAGCAACAGTCCCTACACACAGTGTTCTAAGAACTACAGCCATCCACAGTTCTTGTGGTTACAAACACACACTATGAAAAAGTTCCTCCGGTACAAAAGCGCCTTTAGACTTTAACCAGTGGCTCTGTTCCAACTGAACTGATGTGAAAAGTGGAGGCCAGCAGTCCCAACAATTTACGAATAACCCAACAAGGGCACAGAAAATCAATGAGCTTTATGGCCATCCACATTGATCACTCTGTGGCTGTATTTCTTCTTCTGTGTGACTCCCCCCAACACCTGTAGTGATTTTTTTTAGTCTGCAACATATTTTTTACCCTGGTTATATACTAATAAAATGATAAAGAACTTAGTTACCACCATTATCATTCATTCATTGTCTTATCTGCTTATCCTGGTCAGGGTTGAGAGAGAGCCGGTGCCTAGCCAGCAACACAGGGTGCAAGGCAGGAACAACTCTAGACAGGGTGCCAATCCATCGTAGGCCACACACTCATACACATAATAAGGGCACTTTTGGAAACACCAATTAACCTAACACGCATCATTGGATGAGCGGGGAGAACATGCAAACTCCACACAGGTGGAGCCCAGGGTCTGGATGGAGCTGGGATCTCAGAGCTGTAACCACTGCACCACCGTGCCACCATAACCATCATGATGGTACTGGAATATAGGAAGTGTTTGTCCTGGAGTGGTTTGTGCTGCAGGATCATCATGCTACAGCAGCAGCGCCCTCAAGTGGAAAGATACTGAGGGGCAGCTTAAAATCTACCAATCAAAACATTTAAATTTGGCAGACTCTTGCACAGAGTGATACAGTGTGTAATTCAGGCAGTTGTGGATTACCAGTCTTGCTCATGTGACAAACTTTGGCAGTGCTTGGACTTGAGCTCTGAAGGTCCTGGTCCAGGAGAACTAGTACCCACCAAATCCCTATTTAAATATGTCACACACTCAAGGTACTCTTAGGAATAAATTGTTCTCTGACTATGAAATAACTGAGCTCAGGATGAAATGGTTGCATATGGTGGGCCAAAAAGGTCCTTATCATGATCATTCATTCATTATCTTATTCGTATAATCCTACTCAGGATCGCAGGGGAGCCGGTCCATAACCGGCAGCACAGGGTGCAAGCCAGGAACAACCCGGGACAGAGCGCCAGCGCACTAACAGCACTTTGGAAACACCGATTAACCTAACACCCATGTATTTGGACTGTGGGACAACAAAAGCTAGTAGTTTGATGCTATGACAAGGCAGGTTACCACAGGTCACATCCCTGTCAGTTTTCTCCATATCAACCCCATAGAGTTTTGGACTGAGATGCTGATCACTACAACAAACCGTAGTAGTGAGTGACACACCAGTGGATGATAACGTTATGCTGGATTTCTTTTCAGCATACAAGCCTGATACCTCGTCTATTGGATTAAGCCAGGGATTTTATCTGCTGTTAATCTGCAGAGCCATTGCCTCTCAGGAAGTCACCGACCTGGAGCTTCACACACACACACACACAGAAAGCCATACAGATTTGTGGATGTACTGACACACTGCAGTGATCCTGGATGTAAAACTGAAGGGACGGTTTACTCCAAAATGAACCTCTTCTGCTTCAGCCTGGTAAGAAATATCCTTTGGGACACTCCAACTTATGAGCTTTTGCTAATCTGTAAATGTATCCTAGGATGGTTCCCTGCAGGGATGATGTTTAGTGGCCCTTTTAGTTAGAACCGATTGAGATGTTGAGACTCTCCTAGTTAAAACTAATTAACTATACAATTAGTAAAAAAATACAACATTGAACTGGTACCATAGAACAACCATGTGTTCTTAAACTGGTACCAGAAAAAAAACAACATTGATCTGGTACCATAGAACAACCATGTGTTCTTAAACTGGTACCAGAAAAAAACCAACATTGAACTGGTACCATAGGACAACCATCTGTTCTTAAACTGGTACCATAGAACAACCATGTGTTCTTAAACTGGTACTGGAAAAAAAAACACATTGGACTGGTACCATAGGACAACCATCTGTTCTTAAACTGGTACCATAGAACAACCATCTGTTCTTAAACTGGTACCATAGCACAACCATCTGTTCTTAAACTGGCACCAGAAAAAAAACACATTGGACTGGTACCATAAGACAACCATCTGTTCTTAAACTGGTACCATAGAAGAATCATCTGTTCTTAAACTGGTACCAGAAAAAAAACACATTGGACTGGTACCATAAGACAACCATCTGTTCTTAAACTGGTACCATAGAAGAACCATCTGTTCTTAAACTGGTACCAGAAAAACAACCACATTGGACTGGTACCATAGGACAACCATCTGTTCTTAACCTGGTACCATAGAAGAACCATCTGTTCTTAAACTGGTACTGGAAAAAAACACATTGGACTGGTACCATAGGACAACCATCTGTTCTTAAACTGGTACCATAGAACAACCATCTGTTCTTAAACTGGTACCATAGCACAACCATCTGTTCTTAAACTGGTACCAGTAAAAACCAACATTGAACTGGTACCATAAGACAACCATCTGTTCTTAAACTGGTACCATAGAAGAACTATCTGTTCTTAAGCTGGTACCAGAAAAACAACCACATTGAACTGGTACCATGGGACAACCATTTGTTCTTAAACTGGTACCATAGTACAACCCTCTGTTCTTAAACTGGTACCAGAAAAAAACAAAATTGAACTGGTACCATAGGACAACCATCTGTTCTTAAACTGGTACGAAAAAAAAAACACATTGGACTGATACCATAGGACAACCATCTGTTCTTAAACTGGTACCGGAAAAAAACACATTGGACTGGTACCATAGGACAACAATCTATTCTTAAACTGGTACCAAAGAACAACCATATGTTCTTAAACTGGTACCATAGAACAACCATCTGTTCTTAAACTGGTACTGGAAAAAACCCCCACATTGGACTGGTACCATAGGACAACCATCTGTTCTTAAACCGGTACCATAGAACAACCATATGTTCTTAAACTGGTACCATAGAACAACCATCTGTTCTTAAACTGGTACCAGAAAAAAACAACATTGAACTGGTACCATGGGACAACCATCTGTTCTTAAACTGGTACCAGTAAAAACCAACATTGAACTGGTACCATAGCACAACCATCTGTTCTTAAACTGGTACCGGAAAAAACCCAACATTGAACTGGTACCATAGGACAACCATCTGTTCTTAAACTGGTACCAGTAAAAACCAACATTGAACTGGTACCATAGCATAACCATCTATTCTTAAACTGGTACCAGAAAAAAACAACATTGAACTGGTACCATAGGACAACCATCTGTTCTTAAACTGGCGTTAAATGAGATGTAGCCCCTTTTAAACTAGGTACTAGAATAGATGTATCTATTTTTAAACTGCTACCAGATGAGAGATCTCTTATCTAACTGGTACCAAGAACTGAATATAAAAGACCCTCTTTTTACTAACTGATACCATAAAGAATCTCACTCTAAACTCCCACTTGATGAGAAGCAGTTCGTCCTAAACTAGCATTAAATGAGACTCATCTACTTTTATTGGTTCTGGTACTAAGCATGTTATTACCTGCATGGTTTCCATTTCCTGAGAGTAAAACTTCAAAAAAAGTATAAGGCATGTGGTATTCAGTGTTTACCTTCCTGCTGCCACAATTTCCTGCATCAGCTTACACTGCTCTGAAACTTGAACCTCACACATACTCAGTAGGATCGTGCAAAAGTTTAAGCACCCTGGTTGAATGTTTGATTCTGAGAAAAAGATATAAAACATATAGTTTAAATGCACCAACCATGGTATTTCTACCTTTAACCACTCATGAAACTGGTCATTTAAGAAGGACTATCATTGTAATACAGAAATTAATGACACTGAATATTAATTCCAGTCCTCATGTGTTGTGTGGATGTAGGAAGGATCTACAGAGAGCCTTTATGAACCACCACAGTTTAACCCACAGCCCAGGAGCCTTGACTGGATGGAGATGGACAGCAGGGAGTCAGGAGGTTTAGATCCCTGCTACACACGAGTGAGTTCCACTGGTCTTCTAAGAGTCACAGAGTGATAATCAAGTTTAAAATAAATCCAAAATGACTTTAGTCTATATAAAATATTCTCAAAATATAACTGTAATACTTAGTGGACAAACAAGAACAAAACTGTTCTTGTTTAGCAGAAATTTTGTATTGTTTTGTCTGTAAGGGCTCAGTTTGGTTCGAACTGGTCATGCCCTTTCCTTCGCTTCGTGGCTGGACAGTTCTGATCTCAGATGGTCTCATTCGTAATGCCACTTGGAAAATAAAATGTAATAAGTTATTTAAAAGACTTTTTACACACAAAAAATGACACATTTATCTCATTTTTCACTTTTTATCTCAGCTTGTCCTGGTCAGGGTCACCAGTCCAAAGTGGGCTCAGAAGAGGTGGCACAGCCAATTGTGTCTGCATGCAATACCTTACCTGGCCACCAGGCACCACTGGGTTTAGTGCATTAGACAACTTCGACAACTTACCCAGGCCAGGTTTCACCCAAAGACTGATAAACCTTTTATGGTAGCTCCAAAAAACATTGACCTAATGGTTTGGGTGCAGGATCTAAACTGTGATGTTGTACTGAGGATTTTAATAATCAAAGTGTCCACCATCTGCACAATCTCTGATTAATTTATCGTACTAAACTCTGACTGCATCTGCCTCAGGTAAATCAAATCCTGCTCTGATCTGTGGTGGAGTGCTGTGCTGGTTTCACGAAACCTGACCATGTTTGATCATTTGTTCCTTCAGGAGCTTCCTCAGACTCCAACGAAACGGCATAAGACGACAGCAAAGAGAACGTAAGTAGAGCTTAAGATAGAAAATAAAAAGCATCCTGGAGATTATGGATTATGAACACAGCTGCTATAAAAGCAGTAGTGGATCAGTGTCTAAGGTTCTGATCTATTCACAAATCCCATCTCCTGGGCCTTTAAGAAAGACCCTTAAACTTGATCTGCTCTGATAAATAAATGTGTGCTAGATGCTTTAAAGGGGATTTTTATACTCAAAGTGCTCAGATGGCACGGCTAATACGCACTATATAGGAAATATATGTCTAAAACGCTACCACAGGGACCTGGGTTCAACAATTCAGAACCTGTCCGGCTATATCTGAGAGGGAGGAGACACTAGTCCCTATGTGCTGCAACAGCAACCCCTACCCAGCCGTGTTTGGACATGTCCAAAGCAAGTGTATGGGATTAAGCACCAAAGCATCTGCAGCACTATAGGATCTACAAACAAATTGTGATTGTTAATCACATCTAAAGCATTTGATAATTAATATTTAATACTTATAGCATTGTAATGCACAAATAACATCTCTGATTTGGAAAGCTCTTTCCCAGTATAGCCCAAACTACTGAAATTCTGCTCCTGTTTCTGTGCAGGCTTTATATTAAATTGTAATTATGATGTGTCTCAAGCTTTTATGAGAGAGACAGACAGAGAGAGAGAGAGAGAGAGAGAGAGAGAGAGAGAGAGAGAGAGAGAGAGAGAGGGGAGAATGTGCTGGATTAAATGTTGAGATTAAATCACTGTTCCCTAAATAATCTCCCAAATTCAAGGACACATCCTGTATTATGAATCTGGACCGAACAATTAATTGAGAGAATAAGACTGAACTCGATTTCTCATTATGTTTAAACACTGTTTGTAATTTGGCATTTTCGCTTTCAAAAGAGTTTGAATTCTATCCAAATTTCTGCTTGAAATATGAAAAGACCTCCAACGAGAAAGCAAAGATACACTATATGGTCAGTATACAGCCAAAAATGAAATAAAACCATGGGTATTAGTATGGAGTGACCCATAGGCGTACATTAGACCACTTTTACTGGTTCACATGCCCCAGTGTGAATCTGCTGTGCCCCAGTATAAAAAAATCTCAGCTACCTCATTTTTTTCCAAAGCATTCATTTACACTCTATTCTGAATTAAAACTAGGACAGGCAGTAAACAAAAAATACAATTTTCCTCTTTCAACAGAAAGTCACGACGTTTATCAACCATAGTAACCATAGCAACACACGCGGCGAGATAAAAGCGCAGTAACACACGCCCTCTTGTGGCTCATTGCTTTATTAAACGTAGGGGCAAATTTTTAGGCTTTCCTCAACACCCCATAAATCACTTTCCAAGAACTAGGGAAAACAACCTTAAATAAAGACTTGGACTAAACCAGGATTAAAATAGTACAAAACAAAATAAAATATGGACCAAGAGGACTTCAAGTATAAACCAGGATACAAATCAGGTGTAAAAAAGTATAACAATTAAGGGTGGGTTGTGGGGGAAAGGGTAAAAATTGGTGGTGGTTGGGCATTCCTGTGTCCCAATAAAGCTTTAGGTCTAGCAATGCCCCTGGAGTGACCCCAGCCCCTTTGTAGCCAACAGTCATCTAATTGGGCTTTCCACTCGATTTTTGAACACCATCACCCTTTACTCATACGTTGTGCATGCGATTTGCAGGAACTATTCATGAATGCTCTGGTTTACACTCATGTGCAACCTTTGTTCCTTCCACATTCATTCCACAAAGAAATGCTTTGGGTCAACTGGTGTCTCTAAAATTTCCCGATGTGAGTGAGTGAGTGGCTGTGTGCAAGTGCCCTGCGATGGACTGGTTTCCTGTCTAAGGTTAGGCCCCAGTCCATGACCATGTACTGGATTAAATGGGTTATGGAAGGAGTAGTGGAGGAGTAATTAATTACACTCTATTCTTTATATTTGCACCGGATGAAATCAATTCTGAGACATAACGACATGCATTTATTGTGCCTTAACGATTCTGTTTTGTTTCAGATCAAACCCTGCAGAGTCAGCATGCAGCTCTGGTACGTCAGATCCGCTCATCTATAGTGGCTGCACTTTAGGATTTTTGTGCAAGGTGTTAAATGTATTTACTTGAGTTATATCTTTAATTACAGTTAGTTATTTCCCACTGAGTCGTGAAAAATTACTTCCACTGTGGTTCTTCATCACTCTAAATTTGGTTAGCTAAATTAAGCACCCCTCTTGGCTCCCTCTGTTCTTTCAGCTCGCTTGATTTATTTTGGCTTCTACAGATTTTACTAACACTTGGTCTCTGGTACTATTTGCAGACAAAGCAGTGTCCAGTATCATCTGGCCCTGCTCTAGAAGGAATGAAACCTTGGATGAACACCAGCATGGAGGTAAGTAGTGTAACATATATGATATGTAATGAATATTGCCCCATCCAGGTCAGAGATAGACTAAGAAGTCGGGTTAAACGTGATGTTTGTGCCAAAAAAGGTCACCACCTGTGGGGGCGGAGCTATGATCTGGGGTTGCTGCTGCAGTTCTAGGTCAGGTCTCGGTTCAGTAACATTATGAGCCCAAAGAATGAGGTCAGCTGATACCTGAATATACTGAACCACCAGGTTAGTCCATCAATGGATTTTCTACCCTGATGAGCATGGCCATATTCCAAGATGATCCAATGCCAGGATTCATCAGGCTCAAATTGTGAGAGAGTGGTTCAGGTTGATGTCATGAGACGTCATTTTCCACCACAGAGCCAGACCTGAACCCCATTGAGAATTTTTGGGATGTGCTGGAGAAGGCAGTGGGTCCAAATCTCCTATCATCAATACAAGATCTTGGGGGAAAAATTAATGCAACTCTGGACCAAAATAAATGTTGTGATATTGCAGAAGGTTTTGGAAATGATGCCATAAAAATATTAGTGTGTGTGACATTTTTTCTGACCAGGCAGTGTATATGAACGCTATTAAAGGCTACATTTTATGAAATGAGATATTAGCCCGAAAAGATAAATGCATAATTAATAATCAATTACTTTGCATAGATATGATTTAGCCAACACCAGATCTTAATGGACCAATGTTCTGGAATCCTTTTTCAAACTGATTTAGGTTCTTCTCGCTCCAATTAGATGCAGATGAAGAGCCCTATGTGGTAAAGGCTGTGAGTCAAGGAGAACAAATGGAGGTGAACATGGACAGAAGCTTGAGAGTTCACCATGTTCATGTAAATGTATATAAAATTCTTGCACCATAAGACCTCCATGGCTTTATCTCACAGGTGGTGGAGTTTGAAGTCTGGAACCCTAACTATACAGACCCTCACGAAACCAAACAACATAACCTGGTGAGCATTTTGTTAACTCTTGTTAGGAATGGAGTGATAAAATTGATGAAATCATGTTTATAAGATTAATTGTTGAGCTTCTATGAGTTCAATCACTGAGCATCCACAATGAGAGATAAAGAAGAGCTTAAGCAGCATTCAAAGACAATACAGTACGTATCCTAATGCAGAGCAATCACTTACCACAGATGATTATTATTAGTAACACAGAGCAGATCGGCATGGTTAATCCCTACAACACGTGCCAGCTTCGGTCATGCAGCTAGGACTGTCCCAAGACCCTGTTAGGTTCCATAACTAGTTCACACTTTATTTGGAGACCTACCATCCCCATGTTCACAAAAACAAATAAGAATGATGCTAATGTTACTCCAAGTATTAAAACATTATCCACTTGCCCATCATCTGTCCTCTGTACTTCTGTAACATTGATTGATCCAATTACCTTTGTTCCACAGGATGGTGATCAGAAGGCACATGGTTTACTGTGGAAGAACCATAAGGGCATTGTGGAGAAATGCAGGAACTCGTCAGATAGCAATGGTAAGGTACCACGCTAATCCAAATACAAATCATTACAGTGATTACTGTTACTGTGAAATAAACAATACCTAATAATAATAACTATATA
>JAVSBU010316363.1:0-11231 GCA_033118015.1 Loricariichthys derbyi | reverse complement strand
GTTGAATTTTTATCATTACATTATGGAAAATAATGCACTTTATCACAATATGCTAATTTTTTGAGAAGGACCAGTAGTCCATGCACCCTACACACACCATCAGTTCACTATGGATGTGTCCCAAATACAAATTATTATTGGTTTCCGTGGCTGCTCCTGCTGTCTCGTTGCCATTCTGTATTACAGCCAGTTGGTTCCTATCTCATCTGTGCCTTGGCAAAAGAAACTAAAACAAAGGTTGGATTCTGTGTCGTTGGCACTGCAGCGTTGTTGCTTATCAGTTATGCTGTGTTCCATCATCAGGTCTGTGCCATGAGACAAAACTTGGAGGAGTGTACAAGTAAAATATTGACAGTCTGATGCTGTAACGAGTCTCAAATTCGCTAATAAAAATAAAAAGCATTGGTTCTGACCCAGTGAGTCTCAGGAAGCAGGTGGCAGAGGGAAAATTGCTGAACAACTCCAGATGGCTGATTGAATTTGGGTTCAGTCTAAGTGGATTAGCGTCACACAGCACGCTGGACGTTAACTCGTACCATGATGTGGCAGCTGGTGATCTTATGAGATGAGCTGGTTTAAGGAGATACATTTTCTGGAACTCAAAAAATGTGAACCTGGGCATAATACTGTTATCGTAATAAGGGGGCCCTCCTGGACTGGGACGTGCACCACACAGTCCCCACCCTGTGGACCGCTGAGTCTCTGGAGCCTCGGGCTTGGCTGGAAACTGGACAAGAAGAGGTTTATATCTCGGACCTAACTCACAAACCCATAACCAACATACCCCCCTAGCCAGTTTTGTATCCCAGCTCTGGTGAGGTGTTTCACTTCCTGGCACCAATGTGAATTCCAGCATTTAATTAGCAGCTATTAGGACAAAAATATTTTCTCACTTATGGTAAAACCTTAAACAGATAAAACTTGTGGCTTTGTATTTTCTGGAGGTCGTCTTCCAAAATAGAACCTGTGTGTTTTCTATTCAGGTTTGAGAAGATTATCATGTGTAGCCTGAACTGAAGAACTGAAGAAGCCTTTCAGATGAGAGGTGAAACATCTTCAAGGATCTACAAGCAAGTCCAGTTGTTCTGTTCTACCACCCTCTTCAGGTTTTACTGTGGTGTCCCATTAATACTTCTGCAGAGTTTACAAACTGCGTTTTTGTTTGGTGCCGATTTGAAGTATTTTTATTTTCTAGATGCCTTGGAGCTTTGAAAATTTACAATGTTCATCACAAACCATTTCTGCTGCAGCCAAAATCCACTGATGGTTGATGTTACATAGTGGCTCGTGCTGGAGAGTATTATAGTGTGTGGTGTAAATTAGGCATTTAAAACACGACCGCTGGTTAATGTAAAGTTTATTGCATAATAAAGTGTTGAATATATCATGTTAATTACTAAATAACACACTGAAATTCAAAAACAATTATTGCATGACCATGCTTTTTCCTCACTACATTTTCCAGCGCTCATCACTCCCGGCATCACTATTACCTTTAATTTGCCCAGGAAAATTCTAAATATAATATCTAAACATAAATATCTAATAATACCAGCTCATGTATGGTTAGAATCATAAGCACATCTCTGTGATTTGGCTCAGTCTTCTCTTGTCCCTCTGCAGATCGTTTCTCTTTGATCTCATTTCTGTAACATATTTCTCAGATGTGTAACACTGCCTATAAGAACTGAATGTGCACTAACTGTTATATATCCCAGAGCTTAACGAGCTAACCAGATGATCTGCTGATTTTCTTCGCCTGTGAGCTCTCAGAACATCCGTAATATTTGGGCTTATCGGAGCATAACACACACAGACATAAAACACCACCGAGTAAAACTTCACAACGCCAATAAAAGGTCTTAAAATGCAGCTTTAGTCTGCAAACCTGCTGTGAGAAATGAAATTAGGCCTAATCTAATCAGGCTATAAAACACACAGGCTTTCTGAACTGGATTAAATCAAATCTGAAGTGCAGAGTGAAAACAGCAGACCTGGTCAAAATGTGAATTTAATTTTCCTTAAGAATTAAGCAGACATGAGATAACCATCTGGTCCAAACGACGGCTCGTCAAACGCGAGGTACGAGGGGGAAATGCACAAATACTGTAACGGCTGCACATTATACTTTGATTTTCACCTGTGTTTAGACACCTATAGATTAATCTTAAAAGCCCCGGAGTGTAATTACAGGTGGTCGATTATATCTCACCTTGATGTAACCCCCTGAGGGCTGGAGCATCCCAGAGCCAGAAGATACGAGATACTTAATCAACCGGTCATAAAGGAAGATAAGAGGCTTTATCCATTAGGGAGAGAAATAAGCCTTTGAGTTAGTGAGGGAGCAGAGCTTTAAAGCTTCAGAGGATGAGACGTTGAATTTATAATGAGTTTCGGAGTCAGCAGAATCAACACAAAACATGAACACCACTAATCAGAACAAGCTAGATCAGATTCCAAAAAGAGTTGGAACAATAAAGCGCTTCACGTGTCTTCTCTGGACATATAAAAGACGTTTTAGTTCTGGCACCAGTGATGGCAAGTGCTAAAGTGTTTCAGGTGTTATTTCATTCCGTTCTTCCTACAAACATGAGTTAATGTAACAGTAATGAATGAATGAATGAATGAATGAATGAATGAATGAATGAATAGCCCTTTATTGTCACTAGTCACAAGTACCAGTGAAATTTGTCATCAACCCATCTGTACACATACAATATGACAAGGGTAAAGACAGGATGGGAAGACAGGTATCAGAAAGAAATAACAAGGAATACATGAGGTAAGGGGAGGAGGGAAAAAAAAAACATCCCTAGACTATGTTCGTTTATGAATACAGTTTGGGAACTGAAAAAACAC
This sequence comes from Loricariichthys derbyi, assembly GCA_033118015.1. NCBI lineage: Eukaryota > Metazoa > Chordata > Actinopteri > Siluriformes > Loricariidae > Loricariichthys > Loricariichthys derbyi. Next base: position 8,372 of record JAVSBU010316363.1, on the reverse strand, counting down.
CTCTGCACAGTTATGCACAAATACACATTACAACATAGGCTCTAAGACATAAGACATAAGACAACCCGGTGCAAGCCTGCAGCCATTCGGTCCTGCAGCCATTTGAGCGCTGGTCAATGAACCTTGCTGCACTGGGGGATAGTCATAACAAGAAGACAGAAAAGAGCACAAAGGCAAGAGGGGGAGAAAGAGTCCTTCACATGCTTTCCTTACAGGAGGAATTTTATTTAGAGTACAACCATGGCCTTGGCCAAGGAACACGCTGATAGGAGTCCGAATAACAAATTAGCCAATTTTTCAAGCGCCAGACGTATATATTTTAACAGTCTGACTCATGTCCCTTCCACTCAAAAGTGTCCAAGTGGCCTCTCTAACGATCCGTACTCATCCGCAGATCTGCCAGCTTCTCCAAGATCAAACCATTCTTGCGACTAATAGCCACAGTCTGAGCACTAAGGGATCTGCCCACCGTATCGATCAACACAGGCAGGGTTATTGGACTTTGAACAGCTGCCTGAATTCCTCAAACTTTCCAATACACCAGGGCAATGCTTAATCCAATCAGCAAAAATCCTGTGATCATAAATCCAAATAGAAATACATCCTCAATGTCCTCCACGGAAAGCAGTGCCAGGCACACAAAGTGCCGTTTCTCCCAAGCAGCCATAGTGTACCCAGCTGCAAACTTTCCGTCAAGGCAAGCAGGCTCCTCCGAACCCAGTCAATTGCGTTCAGAGACCACTGAATAAATTCCATTTTTCTTTGTTCAAAGAGAAGCATGAGAGAGTCTCTCAAAGCCAGACAATAGACACAACAAGCAAGCTGGGAAGATAAGGGAGGAACAAAGAGACACATCTGCCTTCATCAAGAGCAATATGAGCAGCATGTGGTTTTGCATTGTCTTGTTGAGAAATGTATGGATGTCCCTGTTAAAGATCTCATCATAAAGGCAGTTTATGTTCCTCTAAAATCTGACTGTACTTTTCTGCCTTAATGCTGCATCACAGGAGTGTAAATGACCATTAATAAGGGCCCTGAACCGACCCAGTACCATGACAGAGCCTGGCTTTTGGACTTGTTGCTGATACCAGTCTGGATGGTTCCTATTTTCTTGTTTATTGATAAATAAAATAAAGCTGAAGAGAAAAACTATCATACTGTTCCACCTTTTTTTCTGATTGCTGTTGGGTTTTGTAGATGCTATATTGCTGTACTTTATTCAGCTTAAATTATTAAGTTATTTTTGGTGATATTTATTGAGATTGCCAGTAAGGAGTCGTCAGAGTTGATGCTCATTACTGCACAGAGATGTGACAAGGTCTCTCTGAGTTTTAGAATTAGATTCCAGCTCTCAGATACCCTCTCCATCTTGACACCATGCTTCTGTCAAAGAACTGCAGCGAGCTGGATGAACCGAACTGATGTATGATGATTAATAATTGATGGAAACACTGTTGGTTGCTGCCTGGCTCCATTCATTCAACTTCTGCTTGTAGATTTTAGCTGTAGCAGCACGCAGGGAGGTTAAAACCCTCTATTGTTTCTGCCATTTCCAATTATTTCCAGACTTACATATTCTTCACAATCAAACTGCCAAACAGTGAAGCTTCTAATTACAGTTGTTATCTTGCTGTGAACTAAAAGTCTCACCCCAACCTGGTCTTCCAGTCCATTTTAATGGCATGGATCCTGAAACATCGATTTTTAAAATCCACTGGTGAGAGCTGCAGCAGAGGGAGAGTCAGGCAGAAAGGAAAAAAGAAAGCAAGTTCTTCATAATCCAGAGACTAAAGCATGGATTCCTCTACTTTCTTCTCTATGGTGCATCAGACACGCTGGACATCAAGTACCAGACCTCCACACTTTCCAGAACCACACAAATTGGGCACTCAATCAAAAAGTAGTGTGATGTGCTGAAAACTTTTTGAAAGGAGAACAATTTGAGAAAAGTACAGCAGGTCAGGTGCACAAATCTAAGTTCCTTCTTTAGAGATCAAACAGTAATAAAAACCAAAATATTTTCTTTCATGTAGTGTATTTGGACAAACACAGAATGTTTAAATTAGGTTACAATGTACAAGACTAAAGCATGCAGAATGTCTTTGTATAGCCCAAGTTATAAAAAACAATTCAATAAAATGTACATCCATGTATTCTGAGGCTAAATGGGGTCCAGATAAGAAAGAACTGAAATTGGAACATTATCTGGTTCATGGCTGGTTGATCCAAATCCGTCTCTGTGGAACAAAAAAGATGTAAATTTCAAACAGGCGATTGTAATCATGATTTGGTCCAAAAGCAGAATGTTAAGGGGGTGTGAAGGTAATAAAGGACCAATGTGCAGACAGCTTCATGAAAAAAAAATGTAGATTTTATTTAAATCATTTTTAACTGGAACAAAAAAGGTGACCTGACACTAGTCTGTCTCAGAAAATTCAAAAATAAATAAATAAAGAAACCCTTACCAGTCCAACCTCCCAGATTGGCAAGGGCTAGGACAAGTGAAGAGTCCCATGGACCCTTTTTTTTCTTGCCAAACAACCATGCAGGGATATGGGAAAGGCATGGCCCTGGGCAGTGAATCTGTCTCGTCACCTGATGACCACCGTTTTACGGTTCGTTTATGTCCATTTATGACCACACGGGAGTGCAGGAAAGGACCGGGGAGAACCGCGCCAAGGATGAAGCGCTGGCCCTAACCATTTGTACCACTCTCTAAACATTGACATCACTTCCTAACCATTTATATTACTCCCTGACCATAGCTTGGAAGGCCATTACCCGCTATCCCTGACTCCCTCGTGCCAATGAGTGAGGTCGATACGCATCACCCCACACCAGAGCTGTTCTCATAAACAACCCCATGGTACAATGTGGCTACACATCAGAACAACACCAAAACCACGTTGGAGTGCTACTGATAACCATCAGAGTAGAGGTGGGATTCAGAATAGGAAAATCATGATCTCAATGTTGGAGAGTTCATAAACGCAGGTCCCATATGCCAGGTCGTTACTGAGCGAACCCCAATGAAGCAGTGAAGAGCATCGCTGCTGAAAACCATTTATAGGACTGAGCACAGCTGAGGCTAATTAGCGCACAGCAGTTCTGCGTCATAACGTGACTCAAAAGGACCATAGCAGACACGGCTGACTTGCCTTTTGGTTCCCTGCTGTTTCCACATTCTCACCAGCACCTAGTGGAGTGACATGGGATCCTAACACAGAACCCATGAAAGGCTGAGTTTATGAGCAGCAAAGCAGGCAAGAGGACCTCCAATGCTTTGGAATAGATTTACATATTTCTCCCTCTACAGACCATAATATCTTAATATCATAATATCAGAATCTGGAGGAATTTCAGTCTAAACTGAAGAGCCGTGGCTCAGATCCCTCAGACAGAACCAAATCAAGAAGCTTCATTCATCAATAGCTGATCGAAGCACATGTCTCATGGTACTGGGTCGGGTCAGGACCCTTATTAAAGGTCATTTACACTCCTGTGATGTAGCGTTAAGGCAGAAAAGTACAGTGAGATTTTAGAGGAACATAAACCGCCTTCAAGATGAGATCTTTAACAGGGAAGTCCATACATTTTTTAATAAAACAAAGCAAAACCACATGGGTACTGTGGGTTTTATTACTATGAGTAATAGACTGCAGTAAGTGTTAAATGATTTAGTAACCCAATTTTTTTTTTTTTTTTTTTTTGGGAACATGTTGCCGACCTCAAATGTAGGCTGTTTATTATTAAAACATGAAAAATCTTGGGTTCGTGCTGTCTGCAATGAAATAAAAGTCAAAGAAAATGAAAATTAAAAAAAGTGCAAGTTTTTTTTTGTTTTTTGGTTTTTTTGGGGGTTTTTTTTTTTTCATTTTTTTGTACTGTATAAACATCACCATGCTAACCATTTGAGAAGGTCAGAGCACCATGGTTTCAGACCAGCAGTGCAGCATGTGCTGGAACTAAAACCACTGGAACCATTTTGGCAGCAAAGAGCCAGCTTTGGAGAGGAAGAGCTCCAAATTAGACAATGAGACCGATATCAGCTCCAACCTTGTATCAGTGGGAACAGGGGTGATGGGATCCAGACTTATAACTAGGGTTGGGAAGAACAACATGAGACATGAAAACACGACCAAAGAAGAAGTTATATCTCAAACCACACTTTATAGTCCATATAATCTCTCTCATCAGTGTATTGTGGACATGTCCTAAATCACACATCATATTCACTAGTTAGTCAACATGACGACCACCATCAATTCATTACATGAGGATGAGCTGAGAAAAGTGCAGATTTGAAGAGTTTGCAGAAGCAATAGAGACGCTTGGCTGTTCTGACTTGTGGAGCTTAAAACATGGAGATCTGACCTCGTGGGCGTGACTCAATCTCAGTCAAGACCTGGATTGGTGTGCAGTTGTGTAATCCTAAACCAAAGCTGATCAGGTAGATCTGGTCTATAGATCTGGTCTTTTCCAGATTAAGAGACATTAGAAAATGCAGTCAGATACTTGTTTTGAAACCTGGGAAGTGGATGAAGTGAATGAAAAGTAAAGCAGTCATATGAAAACCCATTTAGTTTAGGGGTTTACTGTTACTTGGAGAACATGACTGGAGGTTCAGAGACCTGATCCCTGAGGAAATCATGGAGCAATACTATGAGCTGATGAAAGTGAACCTGCCCATGTTGGCTATGTTTTGTGCAAAGTAGGTCATGAAATCCTCTGCTGTAACTGAGGAGGTGAGCCGAGAGAGAAAGATAAGGCTGAGAACAGTTTCCTTAGATTTTGAGATTCTGCAGTTGATTTCAGTGAGGCAGAAGAAAAGAAAAAAAGCATCTTGTCCCCATACTCAGGTCTCTTTGGGAGTTGATTTTTTTCCCCTTTGTTTTCTCTCAGCACTGTGAAGGTTGAGCTGTGAAACCACAGAGTGTCAGTCATTGGTTTTACTGGCCTGGAAATTAGAGGACAGAGGGATTCCTGCCTTGAAGAGGGTTATTGGCAGGGTCAGCAGGAAGGGCTCGGGAGGGTCCAAACACAGCAAAGAAGAGGGCAAAAGAGAACGGAGAGTGAGAAAGAGTTTAAGCTCATTCTAATAATAATAATAATAATAATAATAATAATAATAATAATAATATTTTACTTTTCAAAATACCCAAGGACACTTTACAATACACAATCAGTACACAGTCAGTTATTTAAATAGATGAGTTTTAAGCAGGGATTTAAACAGAGTTGGGGAGCCACACTGACTGATCTGTCCTAGAGGACATCCTATATCTGGGGACGACTAGCGGGCCAGCGCCGGAAGACCTAAGTGAGTGTAAGGGAGTGTATTGGGCCAGCAGGTGAGAGAGATAAACAGGAGCCAGACCATGAAGGGCTTTAAAAGGGAGGAGCAGAATTTTATAATGAATGAGCTGATGAAGGTGATGTGTTCACTTTTTAATGTTGAGGTGAGGATCCTGGCAGAGGCATTTTGAATGAATCTTAATGTAAGGAGAGTTTTGGTAGGAAGGCCAACAATGAGTTACAGTAGTCCAGTCGTGATGTAACAAAGGCCTGGACCAGTACTTCGGCAATTTTAAAATAGAGCATGGGACAGAGATGAGAAATATTCTGATTAATAATAATTAAAACTGGAAAAGTTTATTTCCTAAAGGAAGGACAAAATGGTCACACAGCTAAAGTGGGGTCCAGACCATAGGCCATTGCTACATGGTCAATAAGGTGCATCAGCTTTGGTATGTGAAGTTACTAAGTCACTGCTAGGTGGTTTGTATGGTTTCCACGTGGTTGTTATGGGGTTGATAGGTGGTTGCTAAGGTTTTTCGGGTGGTTATAATGGTGAGGCTAAACGGTTGCTAGGTGGTTGCTAGAGTGTTGAGATGGTTTCCCAGGTGGTTTGCTCTGGTAGGGACTGTGGTAGCCTAGCGGTTAAGGTGTTGGACTCTGGACCAGAAGGTCCAGGTTCAAAGCCCACCTCTACCAAGCTGCCATTATTGTGCCTTTAAGCCTTTAACCCACAATTACTTGGATTGTAAGAATACATAAATATAAGTTGATCTGGATACGGGCATCTGCTAAATGCCAAAAATGTAATGGTGTTACATATTACATGTAATGGGAAATGTAAATGTGTTACTATGGTGTTGGTGATTTCTAAGGTTTTCCATATGGTTGCTATGGTATTGGTATGTAACCTTTAGCCACCACTTAGCAACAACATATCTATCGTTTAGGACACCTTAGCAACCACTTACCAATACCATAGAAACCACAGCAACCACCTACCATCCACTTAGCAACACCATAATAGCCCCCGGGACACCACAGCAACACCATAGCAACAACCTAAGAAACCATAACAAACACTTAGCAACACCAGAGCAACTACTATAATGTTGGGTGCTCAGGTGTTCCATGTAGTTGATACGTTGTTAGGTAGTTGCTATGGTGTCCCAGGCGATTGTTATGGCGTTGCTAAGTGGTTGCTAGGTCATTTGCTACGGTGTTCGTAGTTGGTTGTGAGAGTGTTGTTATGGTGTTGCTATGGTAACCTGTTTGACTGGTGGGGTGTTGCTAGGGTATTTGTGTCATTGTGATATATACATTATGACAAATTGGGAATCCCATTTATTCAGATGTGTAGCTACACAAAAATTATACTGTGTTATATATGTACTGTACTATGCACGGCCACAATAATAATAATAATAACAATAATAATAATAATAATAATAATAATAATAATAATAATAATAATAATAATAAGGGAAAGAAGAGTAGTGAGTAACAGAGAGAAAATTTTTAATTTGAACATTAAAGGAAGAGACGTTAGAAAAGACATGTGGAGGTTCTGAAGCTTGAGAGCTGTAGCACTGGCCAGAGTCCTGAGTGTGGGACAGGAAGATGTCCAGTGCTGGAGGATCTGAGGGAGTGAGAGAGAGGAGCTCACTAATATTAAGGGCTTTGAGCAAGATTATCAAGAGGCTCATATAGGCAAACAAAATAATTTTTGTATCGAAGTCAATGTTGAACAGTGGAGATGGTGGAGAAAGGGTGTGATTATGGTAAGGCAAGCAGGTGAGAGTGAGAAGGTGAGTGATGTTTTCTTAAAAGAGTACAAGCTGATGGCAGCTAGCAGGGAGTTACGATAACGGCAGCAGATTGAGGGAGGGATGATCCGATTTTAGCGATGTTATGCAGATGGAAGTTGAGTTGAATGAGAGAGTTGAATCGAGGACGGCACTCAGATTACTGACGAGAGAGGAAGGAGACAACGGAGACTCAGAGAGACAACGGAGACTCAGAACCCTGAGCTCTGAAAGAACTGAAGCTGCTTTAAGAGAAGGTGGAAGCAAATTAACCAACAATGTGGTTGAGCAGATGGAAGAATGTAATCTTGATATGGTACTAAATACAGTACAGGGCTTAAACATAAGTGAAGAATTAAAAATTAATCCAAGGACTTAATCTTTTGTGACAAGTCTCAGCAAAAGCACAAAATAGAAGCGATATGCAAGCAGCATAGAACAGGGTTTATGAAACATCGAATGGGTGGTAGAGAGAAATAATAATAATAATAATAACATGTTATCACACATTTCAATAGACACATGAGCATGTACACTAGGATAATGACACAGTCTGAGCTGCAGCTTTATACCATAAATCCATAACAAAGAGCTTCAACAAAGAGTCTTGTCACACCTCATCGAGACACATCTGGATGAACTAACCCAAAATTTCACACACTACTTCCCATCTGAGAGGTTTGTTGATCTAAATAATAAGCAGTGGGCCTCACTAAACCCAACCCCTTCTGGAGAAGGAAACACCAATTAACCCAACACACGTCTTTGGAATGTGGGAGGAAATTGGAGTACCTGGAGAAAACCCACACAGACATGGGAGAACAAGCAAATTCAAAAACGTCGGTAGCACCAACCCCTGCACCACTGTGTCACCTAATCTGTTCATTTTCTTATTATAATATAAAATATTGTAATATTAAATATTATAATATTAAAATATTATATTTTAGTTATTATATTTTTAAACGTATTCTCTTTGCTCATATATATTTAGCTTCTGCTTACTTAAACAATTACCGTATTTTCATGACTATAAGGCACACTTTAAATCCTTAAATTTGTTCAAAAATTGACAGTGCGTCTTATAATCCGGTGTGTCTTATGTATGGATTCTGGTTGTGCTTACTGATACCAATTAGAAGCACTGCCGTGATGCACCGTTAGATGGCAGTATAACAATATATACAACGCAAAACTGTCAAAATGTTTTAGAATGGTTTTGGTAAGCAACAAAGCCAAAGTGCTTGTTCTAGGAGCATTACGGTAACCAGA
>JAVSBU010316253.1:0-11233 GCA_033118015.1 Loricariichthys derbyi | reverse complement strand
CAGAAAATCACATTGTAGGATTTTTAAAGAATTTATTTGTAAATTATGGTGGAAAATAAGTATTTGGTCACCCACAACCAAGCAAGATTTCTGGCTCTCACAGACCTGTAACAACTTCTTTAAGAAAATCTTCTGTCCTCCACTCATTACCTGTATTAATGGCACCTGTTTGATCTCGTTATCTCTATAAAATACACCTGTCCACAGTCTCAAACAGTCAGACTCCAAACTCAACCATGGCTGTCAAAGCTGTTGAAGGACACCAGGAAGAAAATTGTAGACCTGCACCAGGCTGGGTAGAGTGAATCTACAATAGGCAAGCAGGTTGATATGAATAAATCAACTGTGAGAGCAATTGTAAGAAAATAGAAGTCATACAAGACCATTAATCTCCCTCGATCTGGGACCCAATGCAAGATCTCATCCCATGGGGTCAAAAAGATCATGAGAAAAAAATCCCAGAATGACACGGAGGGACCTGATGAATCACCTGCAGAGAGCTGGGACCAAAGTAACAAAGGTTACCATCAGTAACACACTATGACTGCAGTGCCAGACGTGTCCCCCTGCTTAAGTCAGTACATGTCCAGGCCTGTCTGAAGTTTTCCATAGAGCATATGGAGAGCATAGGATGATCAAGAAGGGGATTGAGAGATATCATGTGGTCAGTTGAAATCAAAATAAAATACTCAAGGCATTGTGTTTGGAGGAAGAAGAATGCTGAGTTGCAGCCCAAGAACACCATACCTACTATGAAGCATGGGGGTGGAAACATCATGCTTTGGGGATGTTTTTTCTGCAAAGGGGACAGGATTACTGATTAAGAGAAGAATGAACAGGGCCATGTATCGGGAGATTTTAAGCCAAAACCTCCTTCCATCAGTGAGAACATTGAAGTTGGAACGTGGTTGGGTCTTCCAGCATGACAATGATCCCAAAAAAAGCATTTCAAGCTCTTGGAGTGGCTTAACTAGTCTCTAGTCTTAACTAGTCCAAAGTCTAGACACAGCTGACTGGAAATAACCATCACTCTGGGTTGGAGTTTCCTCTTGATGGAGCTTTTTAATCTTTTCCAGTGCAACTTTCTTGTTGGGGCTATTTTCAAATTAAATTAATGTCTTGCAACGTACGATGTGCAAAGTCTTGTTTCTGTTTTTACTGCACAGTATTTTGCACTTTCACTGTGGCCAGCACAGTGGCTCAATGGGTAGCACTGTCACCTCACAGCAAGAAGGTCTTGGCTTGAACCAAGGTGAAGTCTGGGTGCACCGATTTCCTCCCACAGACATGCTTTAGGTTAATTGATGACACGAAAGTGGCCCATGTGGGTGCAGGCTGCCATATGATGAATTGGTGCCCTGTCCAGGGTTATAAATAAAGTAAATGAATGAAACTTCTGCTGGTATTTGTTTTAGAAATGCAAATTACAAGGTGATTCCATATTTTGTCCTCAGCATTGAGTGATTTCCAATATTGAGTAATTTTTTTTATTGATCTAGGGAAAATATGACATTAAATTAATTTAATTTGATTATGTACTTTTCAAAGCCAGAATGCTCACTTAAGCAAAAACTGTTTGCTATCGTAACTGTGATTTGTTTCTTTCATGATTCTATCCATTATTTTTGCCAGGGGTAGTATGGGTATTTGTGCATTTGACACTTGTATGTACAGTCTTGTGCGAACATTTGGGCAACCTAGGTCCAATATATGTGTTTTGCCATTTTTATAAACGAAAAGACAATGTGTATAGGGAACATATTTAGATATGCCATATTTAAACAAGAGTGAATTATGTTCCCATAATATTAGGAACAGACTAGAGACTAAAGTAATTCGGTGGCTATGTAAGGTTTGGATGTGAAGCACCCTTCAAACATTCTTTGTAGGTCAGAATGAGATCTTGTAAAGGGATGTGTTTTGGTTGAATGGCTTCTGTTCACCAGGGACCTGTCATTCCCAGCTTTCAAGCTAATCATAGGCATTATATGATCAAAGTAAGCACACCACTTTGAACCCCTTAAGGAAAATCTTGAGTGTGCAGTCCATTTTCCTAAACTCTCTTACTGTAGCTTTACTTGCAGCATTTCTATTTCAGAACTTTTTTCTTCTACACCCTCATTTTGAAATGTTCCTTATCTTTGGTGGTTATGGTATGGAATACAGTAAGGAACAAATAATAAGTGGGATTTATGTAGTGACTTTAACAATGCTCAAGGTCACTTTATAAACATTAAATAAATTAAACTAAAAAAATAAGAAGATAAGATTTAAGAAGAACCTTAAATTCAGGAAGAGAAGAGGAGGACCGAAGATTAGAAAGGAGGGAGTTTCATAGGTGAGGAGCAGCGTAACAGAAGGAGCGCCCTCCCATAGTGGAGCCTAATTCTAAGTACCTGCAGAAGATTAGTTCCAGCAGAACGGAGAGAACGAGTAGGGGTGTAATGTTTAAGTAATGACGATAGGTAGGATAGAGCCAGACCATGAAGCGATTTTAAAAATGAGGAACAAAATTTTATATTGTATGTACAAAGTGATAGGGAGCCAGTGGAGATTAGCCAGGATGGGAGTAATATGATCATATTTTCTGGCCATCATCAACAAACAGGCAGCAGTATTTTATACTCGTTGAAGAGGGTGTAATGTCTTAGCAGGGAGTCCATGTAATAATGTATTGCAGTAGTCAAGCCGGGAAATTACCAGGGTAATAACTAGAGTTTCCATCACCTCATGAGTGAGGAAAAGGACGTAGTCATGAAATGTTACACAATAGAAATAGAAAACTGTTTTAGCCATAGAGGAAATATGAGTTTCAAAGGACAGAGTGGAGTCAAAAAGAACCCCCAAATTTCAAGAGGAGCTGGAAGGAAAAACAGAATTGGCGCCAATAGAGAAAGGACTGTTACAAAAGGAGGAAATAACAGACTTGGTGCCAATGTAAAGTAAATCAGTTTTACTAGCATTAAATAGTTAGATTGCATCCAGAGAGAGATGGTGGAGGGAAAGGGTCAGACGGTTTGCAGCAGAGTTATAATTGGATGTCATCAGCATAGCAGTGATAATTCAGGCCATGACAACATATGATCGAGCCAAGCAGAAGAATGTAAATCGTGAAAAGAAGAGGACCAAGAACAGAGCCCTGAGGAACACCTTGATTAACTGTAGTGTTATGTGACCTATGTTTTCCTATTCGTATGAATTGTTGTCGGTGAGACAGATAAGATTGAAAGCAAGACAATGCTGTGCCCATTATACCAATTTCAGACAGTCATGATAGCAGAATGGTGTGATTCACCATATCAAAAGCAACAAAGTCAGAAAAGAGAAGATGACCATTAAGGAGGACCATGTAGAAGAGCAGTTTCAGTGTTATGTTTAGTACAGAATCCTGACTGAAAAGTATCAAACAGATCATTGTTGTTCGGATAGTCGAGTAGCTGAGTGGCTACGACACGCTCGAGAATCTTAGGCCCCTTTTATACATAGATGGTTTAGTCGGCGGGTAGTACATAGACCGAACTTCATGGTAGTTCCGGTTGTTTTTGCGGTGGAAAGGGGTGGAGCAAATTGGCTGGCGTTTTGAGCACCATATAACACCGCTAAATCTGCCGAATAAAGCGATGTTTTGACGCCGTAGCATCCAGCATGGACATTGATGAAGCTGAGGGCATTAGATAACAGGCATCATGCTGGAACTTTGAGGTGAGGTCTACATGCAGTGTGCTAGCCATTATATACTGACTGTACTGTTGCACGTTTGTAACACTGTTTTAACCGGGAGGTGACGTATAGAACTGCGTACTGTCCACTAGCGCCGCTGTTTTGATTGCGTCTGTCACTGGTTAAAACTCCGTTGGGTACACCAGTGAGGGCTCTATACGCCGTTAATTAGGGATACAACTCCAGGCGACGAATAACGGCGGTGTAAACTGCGACAATACAGGAAGGGAAAGGATGAATCGGCGATTAAAAAGTATCAGACAGCGTCACGCATCTTCTCCGGGAACGCACGTTGAATAATTTTTTCCACGATTCCCGGTGAAGCCGGAACTAAACCACGCCCCCTAGCGCCAGCGTTAACAACGGTGTTTGATCCCTAAGACAGCCCTGAGGAGCCAAAAACTCTTCCAGGACGCTTCCAGGAGCTCTTACCGTCTATGTGTAAATGAGCCCTTAGCTCGAAAAGGGAGGGTGGAGATGGGCCTAAAGTTACTAAGAACAGACTGGTGTAAGTCTGGCTATTTGATAACAGGTGTAACAGCAGCTACCTTAAGGTCTTTAGGAAAAGAGCCAGAACAGAGAGATTTACAATATGGCAGATAGGATGGAGGAGGACAGAAGAACAGTGTTTAATGAGAGTAGTAGGGACAAGGTCCAGGTATGAAGGGGTAGATTTAGAGTTTGATATTATATGATCAATAATGGAAGCTAGCAGGAAAAATGAGAAAAGGAGCAGAAGGGAACATTATGCTGAGATGGAGATGCATTAATAAGGGGTGAGAGAATAGTTACCTAACTCCTTGTAAATAGCAGATAATTTATCGTAGAAGAAAGAAAGAAAAGAATTACAGAGATCTGAGGAAGAAGTTACAGAGGTGCACAGAGGCCGAAGAAGCTTATTCACAGTCGTGAAAAGAAGAGCCTGATTCTGATCAGCTTTAGGAAACAGGTTAGTCAAATAACTGGAGTGGGCATCATTCAAAGCTACTTTGTACGTAGCTCTGTGATCAAAAAGGGCCACACCATGAGCCTGGAGGCGGCTCTTTCTGTAGAGATGCTCCAGTCGTCTGCCCTGGGTGTTTAGGGCACGTAGTTCTGCAGTATATCAGGGAGAGGAATGGGAGGCAGGAACTATTACAGTTTTAACAGGCGCTAACGTATACATTATAGTCGACAGTGATTGATTATAAAATTTGATGGATTCGTCCAGGGTCGAAATGGAACAGATAGAAGAGAAGTCAATAGAATGCAGAAAATGAGGAAGGAGAGACAGCTGAAGAATTTCAGTAGCAGAGTGCAGTTTTAGTGGGAAAAGGTGGAATGGGCAAGGAACAACAGAACGTAATAAACAGATGGTCAGAGACACCAATTGACATTCCTAACGATATTTTCAGAAGAGCAAATGAGGTCCAAAGTTGCAGGTCGTACTGCAGTAATTCTTGCTGCTATTATGTGTACCATAATACATCCAGATCATTGATCATGCTTAAGGTTATGTTGTACTAGCATTTTGTGAAGTGTGTAAAATCAATCCTCATTTTGGTCAAAGGCATTCATTGAAGGATTGCTGTGATGAGTAGAGAGAATCTAGGCCCTTGTCCAATTTAATCAGCAGACAGAATTGGGCATTGTCTACATGTATTTTGCCCAATAAAAAGCAAAAGATTCATGTTGGATCAATGCTGAATGTGAAAGGTCATAGCAAACAACAAGCAATTTACAATTTAAAACAATAATTCTGTTTTAATTGTTTTTACTTGTATTGAATATGGCATATACATAACATTGCTTTTGTTTTATGAATGAAAATAGTGGCGTTTTTGTTTACTTGTGTAGATCTTCAATATTTTTTGTTGAATTTTAAATTTAAAACTGTATAAATAATTGTTCCTATGAATTTAAGAATATCTTTGAGTGGCAAAAATGTGGAAAACCTTTGCTTTCAGTATCTGGTGCGACTCTATTGTGCAGCAATAATTGCAACTAAGCTTTTCTAGTTCTGCACATTAGCTTAAAGAAATTTTCACCCACTCCACCATAAAAAAGAATCTTCAATTAAGGCATGTTGGTGGGTTTCCTCATATGGACTACTTATTTCTGGTCCTTCTGCTATATTTCTATTGGTTTAAGCTCAGGAATTTGATCTAGCCATTCCAGAACATTAGTTAATATTTTTTAAGCATTATTTGCTACAATGATTTCTGCACTTAGGGTCATTATCTTGATGCAAGTTCTCTTGAGATTCAGTCCACAGACAGATGACCTGACATTTTTCCATTGGAAATTGTTGGTATAATTTAAAAGTCATTCTTCCAAAAGCTGTCCAGGTCCAGATGAGGCAACATAGGCCCATACCATGATACTATCACCACCGTTTTTCACAAACTAGATATAATTGTTATGCTGGAACTGCCTTCTCCAGGTTTATCACCTGTCATTTAAAACAAAAAGTTTTTGAGTTTATTTTGATTTTAATTATGATTTAATCTGTCCACAAATTTTTTTTTCCTATAGCCTTCTGGCTTTCCATGTGATTTTCCATGCAGAATTTTTAAACATCCCTCTAGCTTTATTGTGAGATATTGATAATGTACTGTATTTTCACGACTATAAGGCACAGTTTAAATCATTAAATTTGATCAAAAATCGACAGTGCGCCTTATGTATGGATTCTGGTTGTGCTTACTGACCGATTTTATGTGGTACAAGGTGCTCAAAAATCTGTCAAAATGTTTTAGAATAGCTTTGGTAAGCAACAAAGCCGAAGTGCTTGTTCTAGGAGCATTACGGTAACCAGTCAGGGTGTTTGTTATGAACTCAAAATGGCGTCCGTTAAGAGACATGCTTATGATGTGGATTTCAAACTCAAGGCTATATGGTACATAATAGATACATTCACTGATGCTGCGCCTTATAATCCGGTGCACCTTATAGTCCTGAAAATAGGGTATTTGCTTTCCATCAATGTGTCTGAGCAGTAGCAATAACCTTTCCCCCCCCTTTTTTTTTTTAAACAAACAGAAAAACAACAAAGACATGACTTATGGTTTTACACATGAAATGTAAATCACTACAAATAATTTCTAACCAGGGCTAATCTAATCAGTGACAGAGAACTTAATGTCCCATTTAATCAACTACTGAAAGTGTTAGAATTAATTAAAGCAAGATGATGTTGACCAAAGGTTTATTACACCTAAGCCACTATGATCACAATGGACCCATTCAACTTTTTGTAGATTTCTGCTCCACACTGAAGATTATAGACCAGTCAAATGCCAAGGTGGGCTGCACCATTTTCAGTGAGAAGCTTGAGGACCATCCTAAAATCTTTAAAATTGGAGACATCATTCGTCTTCACAGAGTCAAGGTGAGGAGATTGCAACTGCCAACTTCGATATGCTTAATCATTCACATAACAGGGCTATATGAAGTGCTTCAGTGATGATGTCCATTTAGATTGTAATTACTTTAAGTGCTAAATACTATAATGGACTCCACTCCAAATTATTATGATTGATTTAAGGTCTGTTAAAGAAATGCTTAAGTCATTCAATATTCATTGTGGCTAAGGATCGGTTGGCTCCTATCCACACAGGCTCAAATGTTCAATGGCTCCATGACTCTCCTTACCACTTCGGGCTGGTCTACAGTTACGTTTGATGGGCTGATTGACAGCCCTCTTGAGCCTCGAGCATCAAGCAGATCGTTCCACTTCAGTGAAGCTGATAAATGTGCAGTGGCAGCACTGCGTGAGTGGGCAGCAAGCCAAGTGTGGCTGACCAGTGAGCCCACTGTTCCCCTGTCCTCCGTACAACCTAGAATGTACTTCAATCTGACCTGCCAGCTGCTGGCCAAGGCCTCCATGGACACTCGATGCATGCTACTTAAGGTGTGTCACATCAGACCATAATTGTATTATATACCTGCTCATTTATCCTTGTACTGAAATTATGCCAAACAGCCACATTCCTTTTATCCTGATATGTCATTGTGCTAAATATACGCTAAATATAGTAGTCACTCAATCAAGACGTATGAAGGCTGACATGTGCTTCTATAGTTTTATACTTGAGCTATGAGTTTGTGGGCCAGTTGCTATAATTTATATATTTTCATCAATAAATTCAATCTCTCATCCTTCTAAACAAGGACAGTTGTATGAATATACCCCTGGAGGTTACAATACCAACTGTTAATCATTCAGGCTTTACTAATTGCACCAGATTAAGACTCCACATGTTCTGGCATGGTTCTCTGTCTTAACTGGAATGTGCTACTAACATACTGAAATGTGCAATTAAATATATATTCCATAACGACAGAAAACTTATTGTATACTATCGTTCGTATACATAGGCAGTTTAGTGTATATACATGAGTAAATAACCCCACCAGACCAAAAATGTGCCTTGTGTAATTTCTACCCAAGTAGTTGGTTATGCATCCTTTCACCCCAATAAGAACAGCAGTTCTGTCGGGTTAAGATTTCACATGAATTTGAAGATTAATATTCCTGTTAGTTTTGGCCCATCTTCGATTAACAGCATTTTCTATTAATATACAGAAAATGAGCAAAGTAACGTTCTCTGTTGATAGTGCACCTCATTTGGTCAGCAAATAATAGTCTGTTTTGTTCACCCAGTTTCACAAGATATTGGCATAGTAACGTGTTACTTTAGAGTCAACAGTTGGTGGTTTTGGTACTGGTAGATTAAAGTTTAAAATGACAGAAGCCAAACTGCCTCCCTCCACCCACAAAGTCACCAAATACTACAATATATTTTTCTTTTATAAATGTGTCTCTTAATCATCTTGCAGCTGTTTGTTTTCAATACTCAGGTATGGGATGGAACAAAGTGTACATACCCTCTGCTTAATGTAGCTGTGGCACCAGATGCCTTGGAAGGAGAGCCCACTGCAGCTTATGACAGAAGAAACATGACAGCCAATGTACTGGTCTATGACAACCACGTGATGGTAGCCAGTAAATTGAAGGTAAGAGAAAGAAAGCATTTATATGAGTGAATTGAATGTATCAAATCATCATAATTTAGCTTAATAGACCTGGCATAGACCATATGTAGTGATTTGTAAGTAAAGACTAAATAGAAGAAACTGGATGATCCAGGCCTCTAGCTGTTACTCTAATCCTAGTCATATAAATTTATATACATGTATGTTTTGAATGTTTTTTTTAATTATCCATGATAGGGAGTATTATAGCAAGTAAAATGGCCTAGCAAACTGATTGTAGGCTACAATGTTTTGGTTATTAGTATACAGTGGTGCTTGAAAGTTTGTGAACCCTTTGGAATTTTATATAATGTCATCATATTATTATGATTATTATACAAGAGAACCTAGTTAAACAAATGAGACAAAATATTGTATTTGGTCATTTATTTATTGAGGAATATTATCCAATATTACGTATTAGTGTTTGGAAGTGTATCATGGCACGAACAAAGGAAATTTCTGAGGAACTCAGAAAAAGAGTTGTTGATCCTCATCAGGCTGTAAAAAGTGACAAAACAATCTCTAAAGAGTTTGGACTACACCAATCCATATGCAGACCTATTGTGTACAAATGGAGGTAATTCAAGAACATCGTTACCCTCCCCAGGAGTGGTCAAGCGAAAAGATCACTCCAAGATCAAGGCATGTAATATTTTGCCAGTTCACGAAGGACCCCAGGGTAACTTCTAAGCAACTGAAGGCCTCTATCACATTGGCTAATGTTCGTGAGTCCACCACCAGAAAAACACTGAACAAAAATGGTGTGCATGGCAGAGTTGCAAGGAGAAAGGCACTCTCCAAAAAGAACATTGCTGCTCGTCTGCAGTTTGCTAAAGATCACATGGCCAGAAGGCTATTGGAAGAATGTTTTGTGGATGGATGAGACCAAAATAAACCATGTAGGATTAAAAGAAAAGCGTCATGCCTGGAGAAAGGAAAACACTGCATTCCAGCATAAGAGCCACACCAGATACTGAAAGCAAAAGTTTACATACTTTTGCCACTCACGAATATGTAATATTAGATCATTTTCTTCAATAAATAAATTACCAAGTATAATGTTTTTGTCTCATTAGCTTAACTATGTTCTCTTTTTGTCACGGTGTGGGGGCGAGGTGTAAACAGAGGTCCCAAGCACAGACTTCTACATTAATAATGGTAGGCTTCATTTAACATAACATAAGGCAACTCAAAAATCATAAGTAAAAAACTAGGACACGTCCAAAGTTAAGTGTGGACCCAGTTTTACGGCTAGTGTACTGAGCCGACCAACCACATCACATGGACCAGATTTTACATCTGATGTATTGAGCTGGCCAATCACATGGTGACGAAGGTGAGACATGGTGCATTATGTGCTGATTCTTTTTGGGGGGGGTCTTCTGAAACCCTTCTTGCAGTAGATAACATCTGTGTGGGTAGTCCGTAGTGTGGATGGAGATGACGTGCCACTTGAAGCCTGAGGCGTCTGTGTGTGGGTCCTCTGTTTACACCTCTCCCGCACACCATGACATTTTCATCTTATTTTAGGACTTTTGTGAAAATCTGATGTATTAGTCCATATCCAGAAATACAGAAAATATTAAAGGGTTCACAAACTTTCAAGCACCACTGTAGAATTAGGATTGCTTTTCATGCTGCAGCACAAAGACAAGTATTTGATACATAGACAGACAACTAATGTTGTAATGTTCTAATTAATCAATTTTTTACAAGTATAATTATAAAAGGCACAAAGAAATAACAGTGAGTGCAAGGCTGAAATAGAGAAAATGGAGTGTATTTTTGTGTCTGGGTGCTTGTGTGTGTGAGAACTGGTGTTGAAAATGTTGAAAATAGAAAGGTTGTGTAATTACGTTATAGGGAAAGGATGATGCACTTTTGCAGCAAGTGAGGTGTGGCATGAAATGGTTTTCTCTGGTTGTTAATGATATTTTCTCTTGTCTTTGTTCTGGAAAGTTGGTCTGTGACTAAAGAGCATATACCACTAGGTTGTAAACAGAAATGTGTGGGTTAATATTAAGCTACACAACGAAGTCTAAGTCGCTATACGATGCAAACCTAAAGTGTTCCCTGTGAACTGGCCAAAATAGTAGGGGTTAGAGAGAGATAAAATACCACATTTGATACAAAGTCTTTTGATATTAAGTCTTCAGATAAACCACTAATTATATAGGTTTGTTACAAAGCACACTGTTCAGGTTTGTGAAGTATAATCTCAGTTCAGAAGCAACGACCTGTACCAAAAATTGCTCTTCTGCCATCTTTAGAACTACAGACCTCACTATAAATTCTCACAAAAATTGCGAGTGCAGAGATAGTGTCTTGCATATCCCTCATACTTTCCACATTTTTTCACTTTACACCTACAAACTTAATTGTATTTTATTGGGATTTTTTGTAATAGACCAACAAAAATTACTCTGTGTGTGTGTGTGTGTGTGTGTGTGTGTGTGTGTGTGTGTGTGTGTGTGTGTGTGTGTGTGTGTGTGTG
>JAVSBU010316142.1:0-11233 GCA_033118015.1 Loricariichthys derbyi | reverse complement strand
TGTGTGTGTGTGTGTGTGTGTGTGTGTGTGTGTGTGTGTGTGTGTGTGTGTGTGTGTGTGTGTGTGTGTGTCTCTGTTCCACTCTAAAGGAGGCCCGGGTGGTGCTGATGAAGAAATTTCTTTCCAGGGCAGTGGGAGGGAATAAAATTGCTAACATTTTGCTGAAACACATGGAAGTTGACAGAAGCAGATTAAATACCGGCAGCCATACCAAAGGAAAGACCAGGAAAAGAATCTTTCACACCCAACATGGACAATACATGCTTTTATACACACCGGGTCAGTGTGAATTCTCCAGCAAAAAACGTCATGACAGGATCTACAACACCATATAATACCAAATAAGCATCAACATTCACCAACAAACAGTAACCTTCCGCTACAACAGCACACACCACCTTTTCGTGGCTTTTCGTGTCCTGCACATATGCGATCGGCAGCGGCAGGCATGGAAATCAGCCTCGTATGTTGTCAGCTGTGGCACGGCATTTAAAAAGTGAGTTATGCGAATCAGTCCTCGTCGGGCCAATTTTAAAGTAAGACTAATTTACATCTGTCAGCCTGGCAACTGTACTAGTTCGCTGTGGCTCGCATTGCCAATAGGGGGAGTTTTTTGACTGGGTTCTTAGTTGACGCTTGGCTTCCACCTTTACATGCTAGGCACGGTCCGAGCTGGTGCGTTGCATCGCGCATTTGCTGTACAGTCACTGGATAAGCAGCGGGTGCATGCACCAGTCTCAGTCATGGTGCCAGAGAAGCTGTGGGAAGAAGATACCACCCTTGCTTTGAAGAGGCCTGAGGTTCAACAGGGTTTAGCACGATAGTGTATGGACAGAGCTGCTCTCTGCACTGCCCCCTCGGTACCCCATGTGGTCATCCAGGCAGTGCCGGACCTAAAGGGTCCACACGGGGACACCGCAGGTTAGCCGCTACCGCAGGCGGGTCATTACTCTGGGCCTGTCCCTGCACTGCACCCTGCCGGGCATTACTTGGGCCTCCCCTTCGTCCCAGTGGTTGGCTGGTTTGGTACATTCGGCTGTAAAATTGGTTCCACGTAGGTGTGGTTGGCCAGACTGATATGCCAGCCATAAAACTGGGTACACTTCACCTTGGACGTGTCCTAGTCATCGCCACACGCCCTAGACCCCTCAAACCGTACTTTGAGGGTTTAGCAGTTTTTGCCCTTTTTGGTTTCGTTTTGGGCTTTGTTTGTGTTGTTTTGCTTTTGTTTCCTTAGTTGCCTTATTTTACGTTTAATAAAGCCGACCCTTATTCATGAAGTTGTCTGCGTTTGGGTCCTCCTTTTAAACCTCGCCCCCATATCTTGACACAATATATAACAAACCAGTATTATCCATCAAAAAACACCATTCTCAAACAAACACATCTTTATTCCCCTTGGAATTGTAATAAAAAAACACCATCTTTCATATATCATCCAAACATCACCACATGCCATCAAATACTGGCAACAACAACTTTCTCTAAGAAACACAGTGGTTATTAAACATAAGCATCCATCAATTTTCTCGAATACCAACTTACCAATTTTCTGTAAGGAACAGCTGAACTTGGCTGAATTTGGTTTGTTTATTTATTGTGTGTGTGTTTAATTTTCTACAAACTAAATTAATCTAAACCAGTGTATAACCTGCTTAACTCTGTTTAAACCCATTCTAGCAGAACATGTTCAGGACTTTATGGTGTTTGCACATTAGTGTTGTTGAACTACACAGTAGTGGTTATGTTGTTGTGTCTGATCAGAGAAAGTTCCACATACCTCAGTGTACATATTTGTGCAAAACATGGCTCTTATAAACAAAGCTCTGAATGGGAAATGGATTGTGTTAATAATTTGGCCCCTGTCCTGTTTTTGGGGGCCTCTGGGCTGAGATAAGGTTATCGCTGGCTACGATTGTGTAGTGGTGTAAACCTAGATAGCATTGTAGCAGATTCCTGTGATTGTTTGACTTGGCTCAGGGTGGAGATGCAGTAATGGCTTTGGAGAAGATGGATGAGGTTTGCTAATGTGCTGGTCTCCTCCGTGATGGTTTTGGGTTATTCTAAAGCGCTATACAAACGTGTTCTGTTATGATTATTAATATGACCTCACCGCGTGCTGAAGAGTTGCTTTGTAATAAAAAAGTGTGTGTAGTTTTTCAAATAAACAACATACAGTTAGGCCTTTGGTCTGCAAAATGTCAAACGTGAAGCTTTAAGAGTGTTATGAGTCGGGGGTGAGATGTAAAAGAGAGCACCCACACACAGGACAGCTTCAAAAAACACTGGTAGATTTATTAACTCATAACAAAACAGAAACTAAAAGTTAACCAAAACCAAAAGCTAAAAAAAACCAAAAAGCAACCAAAATAAAATGCCTTACTGACCAACCCTTCCCAATTCACCCTGTTCTACTTCTGAAAAAGTGGTTTCTTGGCAGCTGCTCTTCCAAAAATAACATTCCTGATCAACCTTCTCCAGACTAAATACTTGCCATTGTAGATTATAGAAGCTGTCTTTCTGGGGGAGGGGGTGCAGTGTTTAATATGGCATACAAATTATGCAGTCATTATGATGTAACTAAAACAATGGTATCTCTAATCTAATGGTGACCTAAGACTTTTGCACTGTACAGTACCTCAGCTCATCAGGGGTAGGACACAAACCAGGGAGACTCAGCAGTGGCAGCCAGTGCTCTACCAACACTGTTGTTCACATTGCACCTGTGGCCAGATGCAGTCTGTCAGTCACATAAGGCATCTAAGTTGCCTTTCGATTTGGTGTAGAGATTTGTCACCACTAGATTCTGTAGATCTTGCAGAGATGGTTAGGCAAGGAATGTCCTTGGTCCTGTTCTCGTTCTGTCTGCATGTGTCTGGTTTCATGTCTGGTTGCATGTGTCTCAGCCCAGATTTTCGAGTGTCAGGTTTCCCTCAAGTTACATGGCTTTGGTCTTTTTGGTGTCTCCAATTGTGGTGCACTTTAACCACAATTGTGGCTTCAAGAATGAGAATGAAATCTGGCATCACTAGTTTTATAAATAGTCTTGCTACATTAAAAGAAAAAGAAATGCTTATTCTAGTCAGGGCTGTGGGGCTCCGACACTTACTCTTAAAACCTTCGACGCAGGTGTAGGCTTGCCATGACTTGACAGGATGAATTCCATTCAGGGCTGGCAGTGGTTGCTGTTGCAACACCAAGCTATGGCTGGTCTGTCTTTTCTCAGACATAGCCAGTACTTTCAGGTATCACATACACATATGATTTGCTGAGTGTCTGAAGGAGATGATCATCTCCCGATGTTTTAGCAGTGATCCTTTCTGGCCCTGTGATGGACTTGTGTCCCATACAGTGCATGCTTACACCTGCGCTGTGTGTTCTATGGGATTTTTACCAGACCCCCATGATCCTACTGTCGCGTACGGGGGATTTAACACAAAGAGAGACCCATTCGCAGGACAGTGTGAACCAATAAAAGTGCTTTAAAACATAAAGGCAACAATAACCAAAACATTAACCCAAAACACAGCCAGACCGGCTGACCCCCAGTGACCGGTGGAAACTAGGATGCACTGGCACCCAGAGCACACATCCCAATGACAGGTCTCAACATAGGAGCCCTGGAGGCCCCAGGCTGGAGGAACACTTCTCAACGGTGGACTCGCACCACCAGAAACGACCCGCAAGCCGTATAAGGAGTGCCGTCCGTGCACCCAACCAGCGGACACCACTGGACACGTCTTGCAAGGACATGCTAGGGGAGCCGACCGAAGCTCCCACCAGCTGACCAACCAGAGAAGCGTCTCCTGACCACTGGGGAACCTTGTCTGTCCCTACACTGTCTGGACAGCCTACTGTACCTCTGGGCTCCAGCCCATACTCCACCTGCCCTCTACCAAAGACAGGTGGTACCTTCTTTCCTCAGTACTTGTCAGTCGGAAATGGGACGTGCCTCACCAACAGCCGCCATGCTGTAACAGAACACACATATATATGGATTAATCTCAGTGCATCCCTAGCTCCACTGTAGCACGCCACTACAGAGAGCTCGGAGTTCGAGTGGCGCAATCCCACGTGAAGGGCGAACCGCCACAATGCCCGCTGAAATTCTCTATCCTCTGCAGACTCTTTATAAGACTAGAAACAGCTGATCCCAATTAGCAGCGCGCTATGGCCACCGAGACACGAGGAAGACAACCTCCTCGTGACACCTACTACTGAAAAGCAGGGATTCCAACACATTCCAAAAAAAAAAAGTTTGGATGGGAACATTTTAGGGCTAGTAATAAGATAAAAAAACAAAATGATGTGAGTCCATAGAGAATTATGTCAACAGGTGATTTGGTATAGAAGCACAAATAGCATCAGGAAAAGATTGTTTAAAAGCAATGTTCCTCAAATAAAGATTAGAAGGTATTTGCATCTTTCTCCCTCTACAGCGCATACTGATTCAAGGAATCTGGAGGAATTTCAGTGTATAGAGGACAAGGTTACAAACCTAAAATTAAGGCTATTAAATAAAAGTCAAAGTAAATGTCATTCACACTTTATTTTTTCCAATTAAATTTACCATGCTGTTTCGACCTCTTTCTGGTTTGGGGTTGTATCATATAAAAAGATATTATGCTGACATTCTGCCAAATTTTGGATCCCCTGACCTACATTTAGAAGTCCTATCACAGTGTATATATTTACAGTGAATTTCTGATGTAAAAACAGATCCGAACTCATAAAGTTTTTTCTTGATCTTAACATGCTTTCAAGATTAAAATCTGTGCACAGCCTTGGCTGGATTTCAGAGCCGACCTGCAGTGTACTCTATCACAGGTTGGTATTGAACATAAACATTACAAAAAGCTAAAATAAATTAATTCTGCTGCTTCACATGCAGCCAGACTTCAACGGCAGCCAGAACTTACATCTGAGAACTGTGCAGATTGTCTCCTCTAAAAATGCCCTTTAAATGTCAAAAATGGAGCTGCCATTGAAAGACCGACAAAAAGATAGAGCAACATGCAAAAGTTTCCATTCATTACACTATATGGCCATAAAAATTAGGACACCCCTTCTACAGATTTATAATTTGAAGCATTCAGGTATGGAATCACCACAAACAGAATGTGTTGTACTAAACCACAGAGCAGGTAGAAGAAAATATAGTATCAGATTTTCACTGTTTAGTGAGTTCACACCTTCATTCTCCTCAGTAGTTAATTATTGGAGAATGGTGAGGTTTGTTTAGTAGTACTGGTGCTTGATGGAGAGTTGATTTGGGGAGTTATTAAATACCATTGATGTTTATGCATGTTTAACCACTGCTCAACCATTGCTGTTTGTGACTATTGGAATACCATGTTGTTTCATAATGTTAATGATTTTAATGTTTTAACAGGAATTATAAAGGTCTGATACACTCATTAATCACTTTAGGTATACCTCCTTGTTTCTACACTCATTGTGTCACGATGTGGGGGCCACGTGTAAAAAGAGGACCCAAGTGCAGACAGCTTCATGAATAATGGTAGGCTTTATTTAATTTAAAATAAGGCAACTCAAAAAATTTAAACAACTCTCAACATATGCAAACATGAAAAAGAATACCCGTGGAGTTGAAGGTGAGGCATGGCAGCCACCGGCAAGGGCGCAAACCTGAGCGGTACCTCACCTGCGGATTCCTCATCTCCTGATAGCTGAGGACACAGGATGGGGTGAGGGGGGTTCGGATGGCGCTGAGGGAACGCTTTCTGTCCTTATGCTAACAAGCTAAATCCTACCATACTTCAAGCCTCCAGGCTTTACGCCACCCTTCCTCTAACAAGGAAGGGCGGTACCTTCATCCCTAACTCCCTCTGATGCCAGTGAGCAAAACTGGTGTGTCCATCCCACGTTCATACAGCAAATGGATGCGATGCACCAATACGGACGTAAAACTGTGGTAATTCCACGCATCACTGACAACCTGAAAACCTACATCAGCTACACAAAGCCAACGTCGAAGCATCGGTGTGCACCAGATTGTAAAAGCGTGAAAGAATTACCCACACAACGGTGCTGCGCCAAACTGATTCGCCGCCAATCCTTTTATGGCCAGTGCCGGCTGAACCCAATCTGTGAGGCTTAATTCCACATCTGCAATCGCTTACCACGTATGCACAGGATGCGGCTGCCTCGCCGGGTTCAGATGTGACACAAACTCCACACCGGACTGCTCAAGCTCATCGGAGCAGGAGCTCATGCTGATCTGGCATGGGTCCTAATACATTGTGCATTTTATCAGTTCCACTTACCATATAGAAGCACTTTGTAGTTCTGCAATTACAAACTCTTTCTACATATTTCGTTCATCCCCTTTACTTTGTGTTCTAATAATCAGGACCTCCACATGGCCAGCATAAATCAGGTACTGTTAGAGCACTGATGAAGGATTAGAGAAAGACTAACACAAACTGTGCATTAACAGATGACCTCCTGTCTCTGACATTACATCTCCAAGGTGGAGCGATAAGGTGGATGTCTCCAATAAAATGGACACTGAGTGAATGGTGTTTAAAAACTCCAGCAGCACTGCTGTGTATGATCCACTCATACCAGCACAGCACACACTAACAAGTCTGATTTGTTGATGTCTTTGGTGTTTGTTAGTGAGCTTTGGTTTTTAGTTGTAGAATTTTGCTGTTTATTAGAGAATGTTTGTGGATAGTACAGGTATGCTGAAAAAAGCTGGTGTATGTTGGGGATGGTTCAATAAATTAGCAGAAATGTATCATGTTTAGGATTGCACATGCAGAGGTTGTGTAACTTGTTTTCATTTACTTAGTGAATTAGACTGTACTTGCACTGTGGGTTGCATTATTCCATCTTTTGCATTGAGATGACAAAGATTTCAAAGATAAACACTGCAGGTATCAACACCACTCTGGAAAAATCAGCATGTTACCCAAATCCAGACTGAGCGTTTTTTAAGCCTCAGAAATTCCAAAGACTTATAATGCACCTCTCTTTTTAGAGCTCTGCAACTTCTTTATAAATTCTTTATAACTGCAGAAGAATCTTAGTATACTGAATGAATCAGTAAACTTTTGAGCATTTTTAAACTTGATGAGGGATGAATAAATTAAGTATCTCTAATCTGGAGGAAAGCACATAGCAAAAGATCTGAACTCATAATAGGAGACTCAGAATCTACGTGGATTCATTCTTTAAGTGCCAGATACTTCAGAAGATATGATTATTCTGCACTTTCCTGTGCTTTTATCCTGAACAGATGGAGGTTCAGTTTACATCTAACACACCATCATAAACTTCAACATCATAGAAATATCAGTAAATGTATTTTCTATATTTTTTAATTGTATTTAAAGGTTGCTGTTTGTTTATCATCACCTCATTCATTCCTGTTTGGTTTATATTGATTTGTGAACTTGTGAATCGGTTGCTGTATCGGCCGTTTCTGAGCTCCTGGGTTTGAATCCCAGGTGAATCTTCAATGTGAAGTTCAACTGATGTTGTTTGGACCTATTGCTCCACAGTCCATAACTGTTAGGTCACCACAGTCCCAAGGTAATAGAACAGGGTAATATCCAGGTAAAAGCAAGCCTGAAGTAAACTAAATCAACTTTTCAAAAACGAATTCAGTCGTTGAACACCTACACTCCCCAATAACTCCAATAACTCCACACTCCCCATTTTTTTACACCAGAAATAATCACCACTGTGTGAAAACTGATTTCTGGTTGGTTCTCTCGGACATTTTGCCCTGACCATATGTACTCATGTGATTGACATAAGGTAACCCTTCTAAGATCAAACAGTCTGTAGATCATCTACAAAGAAGCAGACACCAGTGATCTTCCCTGTGGTTGTGTCCCAAATTTATTGCACCATTAGATTTAAGTGTTTGATTTTCAGGATCACAGGTGTGTTCGTTTTTACAGGACATCCTACTGTGGACTGAAACCATAGGGAGAGCAGAGTGGGAATGTTGCAGAAACACACATATGTGCCACATATGAAGCTGCAGATCGACAGCAAGAGTGAAGCAATGGTCATGCAAGGGAATCTGTTATCATGAAGTAAAAACAGAACCAGCCTGCAGATAGAAAAGAAAATCTGGTTATGTTTAGTTTACGCAGGACTGTTTTTTTTTTCTTCGAATACTTTACCAGTCAAAAGTTTGGACACATCTTCTCATTTAGTGTTTCTTTTTTCCTACGTTGTAAATTAATACTGAGTCATCCAGACTATGAAAGAACACAATGTATTATGTAGTAAACTTAAAAGTGTTAAACAAACCAAAATATGTTTTAGATTTTAGATTCTCCAAAGTCGCCCCCTTTGCATTGATTCCAGCTTTACCCACTCTTACATTCTCTCAATCAGCTTCATGATTTCAAACACCAATAATCACCTCAAATGGTTTAACAACAGTCCTGAGGGAGTTCCCAGAGGTGATGAGCACTTGTTGGTTGAAATGTTTGGGATTGACTGACCTTCATTTCTTTAAGTAAAACTGTGGGTTTTCTTTCCTTAGTTGAGTCGTTCTTACCATAATATGGATTAGAACATTAATCAATAGAGTTATTCACTGTATAACAACGCTAGATCTTCTTAACACAACTGATGGGCTCAAACACATTAAGAGGGCAAGAAATTCAACAAATTAACTCTTAATAAGGCACTGGTAACTGAAAGCCATTCCAAGTGACGACCTCATAAAACTGAGTGAGAAAATGATGTACAAAACTGTCACCTAAGCAAGAGGAGCTAAAGAATCTAAAATATAAAACATATTCTTCTTTGTTTAGCACTTTTTTTTACTAAGTAATTCCATATGTATTTCTTCTTAGTTTGGATGACTTTAGTATTAATTTACAATGTGGAAGATTTTAAAATAATGAAAAACTACTGAATGAGTAGTTGAATGAGATTGTGTCTGAATAGACTGAATGAGAGTGTGTCCAAACTTTTGATTGGTGGTGTATATACTGTATGAAGCATATAGATTTCTATTTATCATTTTAATTTTTCCATTCAGAAGGAATTTTTGGCATGCTGTAAAAAGACTAGAATTAGACATGCAGTAATAAAAATAAACGCAATACTGTTTCTATAATCATAACGCTGTAATGCCGAAGCATCCAGGTCCTCGGCTGTAGTGAAAACCAGGAGGCCTATCGTGCGTGCCCAGGTGAAAGCACCATGTGCCTGGGTAGGTAGAAGCATCCAGGCCCTAGGCTTGGTTCAGAACCAGGGCCCCAGTAGGCCGAGCAGGCATGCCCAGGCGAAAGGTCTACGTGCCTGGGAAGGTAGAAGCATCCAGCTTCTTGGACGGAGTGAGAACCAGGGCCTCAGTAGGCCTATCGTGCATGCCCGGATGAAAGCACCATGTGGCTGGGAAGGTAGGAGCATCCAGGCCCTCGGCTGGAGTGAGAACCAGGGCCCTAGGAGGCCTAACGTGCATGCCCAGGTTCAAGCGCCATGTCCCTGGGAAGGTAGAAGCCTCCAGGCCCTCAGCTGGAGTGAGAACCAGAGCACCAAGGCCTATCGTGCATGCACAGACTCGAGCGCCATGTCCCTGGGAAGGTAAAATCATCCAGCCCATCGTTAAGGGTGAGAACCAGGGCCCCAGACGGCTGAGCTTCCATGCCCAGGATCGAGCACTCTTCCTGGCTAGGATGTCTCCGTCTTCCCCCGGCTCTGGAAGTACAGCCACAGCAGTGGTTCTTCAGAGGGGTGCCGTTAGGATTTCAGGGACCAGGTTTTTAAGTGCACTTCCTGGAGGGCTAGAGGCTTGAAATTTGGTAGGCATCTTCGGGGGCCCTCCCTGTTCAGGACGAGCCCTCCAGCCACCCAATCGGATG
This sequence comes from Loricariichthys derbyi, assembly GCA_033118015.1. Taxonomy (NCBI): domain Eukaryota; kingdom Metazoa; phylum Chordata; class Actinopteri; order Siluriformes; family Loricariidae; genus Loricariichthys; species Loricariichthys derbyi. Next base: position 1,373 of record JAVSBU010316142.1, on the reverse strand, counting down.
TCGGTGCTCCGTGCAGATACCGACGAAGCTGCAGGCCCAGGCCGAAAGGTGGCTTCGCGCCGGTGCTCGAACCCTTGGCCCTGGTTGGACAGTGTGATTCATGGAACAAATACCCACATTCTCACAAAGGTCAACATTCCTCAACATAGAAAACACCAACACTAAGTTCCCAAAAATCACCAACATTTAAATCAAACTTCTTCTTCTTTCAGCTTTTCCCTTTTCAGGGGTCGCCACAGTGAGTCATCCTCCTTTATCCCACCCCGTCCTCCGCATCCTCCATCCCCACACCAACCTCCTCCATATCCTCTCCAACTGCATCCATACATCCCCTCCCTGGCCCTGCTCCCTGTCCACTTCCTGGCAACTGCAGAGTTGCCACCCTCAGTCCTACACTCTTGACTTTCTTCTTCACTTCTTGTCTCTTCACTCGTTTCCTTCCTCGTGGTCTTCGACTAACGGTGATATCGGTTAGATGAACTTGCATGTTAGTTTTGGCAAAGTGTTTTACGTCGGATGCCCTTCCAGACACAACCCTCACCATTTACCCGGGCTTGGGACCAGCACAAAGATACACTGGATAGTGACCCCTAGTGGCTGGTTTACCAACATTTAAAACAAACAAATAAGTATTTTGAATTAGTCACCAAGAAACACCAGTATTCCCTAACATTTCCCAGCATTTTCTAGCAAATATACACTTACTCCATCAAACACGCCAAACCTCAACAAAGAGCAGCATTGTCCTTTAAAAACCAGGATTCTCTATCAAACCAACCAATGACCAATGACAACATTATTCTCCGAAAAACACCAACAAGCTCCAAAAAACATTAAGATTCTCATGAATTCACGCGGCATTCTCCAACAATTTGACCAGTTATTACTACCAAGCATGAAGAAAAATCACCAACAAAAAATATAAACTCCATATTTTACGATAAATGCCAACACTCTCCAACAAGCACCAAGATTCTCATGAATTTAAAAGCATTCTCCAATAGCTTTATAACCTTATTAATACTAAGCACAAAACAATCTGTAGGGAGCTTTGTGAGTACAATGTAGGGAGCAATTTATCAGTTCGGTGCTCCCTACAGTACTCATTGCAGTCCTTACTAAAATGCCTTCTGCACTGCTCTCTACAGTGTGCCTGCAAGGCTCCGTACATTGAATATTATAGTAGACTACTCCTTTCAGTGGACATTAGCCAGGGGACATTATAGAGTGCAGGGTGGATGAAAACACTCTTTCCTCCATACACAATCCCCCCTCTCACACACATGTACACCAAGCACCCTACACACACACACACACACACACACACACACACACACACACACACACACACACACACACACACACACACACAC
>JAVSBU010316032.1:0-11235 GCA_033118015.1 Loricariichthys derbyi | reverse complement strand
CGATTAAAAAGTATCAGACGCAGTCCGTAACTGCGCCTTCTAGTACGGTGCGCCTTATACGTGGGTCAAATACAGAACTAGACCCCGTAATTCAGACTGCGCCTTGTAATACGGTGCGTATTATGGTCCGGAAAAGACGGTACTTTTCTTTCTATTTAAACCCATTCTAAGCAAAAAAGCTTAACGGGGCTTAATGTACTTAAACTGTCAGCTAAGAAATCCAAACTTCTGTTATTACTAATCATAATTAATCTCTGCTGCTGGAACGATGAACCTGTGAAAAGGAAAGGAAGAGTTTTCACATTAAACTTTTTTTTCCTCCCATTTAAAACAATTATAAGTGAAACACTTAACATAAAAATGATTTCTTTCCCTTTAAAACACTTTAAACCATCCACCCTGCTGTGTGGATCCATGTCTGTCCCCTGTTCATTATTTGTTCTGAGAGCGATGTTAAAAAAGAGCAGGCTAAGCCTCCCCTAAACAGTCTGGAGGATTCAACAGTCTGAAGCTGAGATTTAAAGCCTCGCCGTATATCAGCTGGTTCTCTGCCGGATTCTGCCCACCGATTGAAGCCCTGCGTCCCTGATACTCAATGATCCACCACATTAAGATTTCATTAAACATTTCGTTAGTTTCCATTAAACGTGTCCATATTTACTCAGATCCCATCAGGTAACCAGGACCAGATTCACAAAAGAGTCTTAAGAAAAAAAGAAAAAAAAAATCGCATTAAACGTGTTTTCTTCATAATTAAGAAATATAATTTATTTATTTTTTCTTAAGAAGAATACTAAGAACAAGTGTTTTTAATTCCTTATAATAATTTAATTATCCTGTTTTAATTATCCAGACAGGATTTATTTCCTCTTGACAGTTTTTTCCACCATCACCTCCATTTCTTGTAAAAAGTTTCTAAACGCTTGATTTTCTTCCTCCATTTTGCCATCCTGTGATCAAATTAAACGAAATAAATAAATACGAATCAAAAACATGTCCCGTGCCGTATACTGTAAGCTTTAAAACATAACATAGCCTACTTAAGAAAATCTTAGGGAATAATTCAGATTTTCTTAAGATAATATTGGAAGTGAGTCTACATCAAGATTGCCAGACTTGCTTCCATAAACCAAGAAGAACCGATAATGAGTCGAGGAGCAAAAAGACAAGTTTTTTTTCATACATTAATTGAGAAGGCCAGTTAAAGTCAGTTTGTTATATTTAACATCGTTACTTTATTTTCTTTGATTCACTTATTCATTTCTCATTTTTGTTCCCCAGATGGTTTAGTTCGAAATCTTTAAAAAAAAAAAAGTAAATTAGTAATATTATTTTAAATCCCTTGTGTTGGACTTTTTGAATCTAGCTACAAAGGTAAAAATGAGTGAACAAACTGCACCAAGAGACAAAATACAAACACCACCAGTCTGTATGATCGGAGTTAGTTTGGCTTTAAACAGAGGGATGTTGATCTGCAAACTTAGATTTATGTTCATTAATTATTATTCTTGCAAACTAACCACCACACAGAAGCTGAAGGTTCTGGATCTGTATTCAACTTCCTTCAGATTCCTCAATTTTTATGTTCCCAGGTGAATCACTTGTGTGAAACAGGTTCTACTAATTACATTTCTAACGAGGTGTATTTTTAATATTTCTGTTTCATGTCCATGACCAAGTGAAGTGAGCCAGTGAAGCCCTTTGCTCAGCTGGAACAGGAACGAATCTGGTCAGAGCTCCTGGAGGAAGCGGTGTGGATATAATTAGGTCGTAGTTATTACTGTGCCGTAAGGTCCCTGGTTGACTGAACGATTTGCGTGATATTAAAACACGGCGTGAGTGAGCGAGTGCAGCTGCTCTTTCTAAGCAACCTCGTGCTATTAGATCCCCAATAAAACTACATGGAGAGCTCAGCAGCAGCAGCAGCAGCAATCAGCTCTGGTGTTATAACCCACGTAGTTTATGACCAGCGTTAAATCACAGCACACAGACTTCGGACCAATGACGACCAAAACCGAGGAAGATCAAAGCGAAGAGGAAATTCTGCGAGAGCGAGCCGGTCCTGATGGAGCTGATAGCTGCCACCGTTGCTCCCTGCATGCCAACCAGCCCCCTTCCACCCTCTTCTTCTGAAGATGCTTCAACCGGGTGAGCTCTGGAACGATCGACTATGTGCTACGCCTGGTATTATATCTAACATCTAATCAGGCAAAAATTAATCACACTGCAGCAACTCTATGTGTTTGGGTCTGATCAATACCCACTCAGATGGATGTTCAAAGGGGGAAGAAGATGGGTGGTTTAAGTGACTGAACATGGCCTGGTCATTTTTCAGAAACTGCTGATCTACTGGGATTTTCTCACACAGCGCCACCTCTAGGAGAAAACATCCATTGGGTGCAGTGGGTAAAAATGCCACACCAATGCCAATGGAAACTCTTGCTACGACAAACCCCTGAATGCACAACACATCCTACCTTGAAGCAGGCTGGCTACAGCACAAGAAGAAAAGGCAACTTAGTCTACAATTGGACCAGGCTTACCAAAAACAGACACTAGAAGATTTGAAAAAGGTCGTCTGATCTGATCTTGATTTCTTCTGAGGCCTCCACAGTCACCAGGATGTGCAGCCAACATGGACCGAAATCCCTGAGGAACGTCTCCAGCATTTTGTTGAATCTCAGCCACAAGGATTTAAATTCCATGAAAGCTTTTTGGTCCAAAGTCTCTCCGTATTTCGACAGACCAGCAAAAACTATTTGCGCTGACGGGGTGCAATGCGTCTCACCCAGAAGAAGGAAAAGAGCGAACTGGGCACCGGGACATCCTTTGACCTAGTGGTGTCAGACGCATGTTTGTAAGGGAGAGGTCAAAATGCCTAAGCTCATCTTAAGGAGATTTTTAGCATAGACCTTTTAGAGATTCGAATGGACGAACGAAATTGTGGCCGCTTCCAGTCTCTGCGGAGTCGGACACATTTTGGCATTGCATCAGCAAACTGGGCAACTTCCCTTCAGAGTCGCCACAGCAAATCCACGTTTGCACACTTCAGAATACCGGTGTTACAGATGACAGGCCTTCATCTGAGAGGAGGTAAGAAAAGAATCATTCAGTCGTACCAAGAACCAAGAATCCCTCAGACGTTACAAACGGCATTCAGACTGTGAGAGTCAGGATTACAGGAGCATCGCTGGGACCGGTCATTCATCATGATTCTGTTGGGCTCTGGCACCGACACGTGACCAAATTAAACTGCCAAGAATCAAAACCAAAAACTGCGAGCAAGGGATGAAAAATGCAGAGCTGAAGAGGAGGCGGGAGCTTCGGCTGCGACAGGCTTCCCCGTTGCCACTGGGGGTGCCCGCCATAAATCACTTTTATGCTGTGTGCCGCTCAGCAGCTTTAACTCCCCGATGATAGAAGACTTTAAAGGAGAACATGTTTAGAGATGATCTTCAGAAGATGAGCTGGGCACGGTGCCAATGGTGGGGAACGGCTTTGCGGTGCCGCCGCACATCAAACTAAGATGTGTTCATGATCCATAAGCATGGCGTTAATGTCTAGCAATGAAAACCCAACCCCCGGATAGATAGACAGCGCAAAAATTACATTAAAACAAGCTTAATTATTAAAAAAAAAAGAAAAAAGCAACCAATCTCGTTAAGAAAGTCATTTGTCTTCTGCGAGCACAAGGGTCACGGTAATTAAAACCCCTGGCTGAAACTTTCACAAATCATGAGTGCCTGGCTATTCAGGCCCCGCCGGTGAGGTATCGGTGTGATTGATTAGATCCTTTGTTACACATGGACCTGAGCTCAACACTTATTAAGCTAAGGCCAAACGAACTTTAATAAAACGTCATGACAAGTTTTTTATAGGGAGTTTCACGGGAATGTTTTCTGGCACCAGGCAATTTACAATCCAAACGATCTCGCTTATTACAAACTTTCTTGGCACAGACGGAGTTGGCAGAGGAATGTAAATGAAGCATTAACATCCGCTTTGCTGCCAGAGAGTGGTGCTGATGAGGAGGGATCGGTACGAAAGGTATTACTCCAAAAAAAAAAAAAAAAAGAAAAAAAAAAAGAGGTATTAATAAGATAATAAACAGCAAAAGCTCAAACTGCTCAGCACCATGTTTACCAAAAATCCATTGATTACGAAAACAGGCACTAAAATCTCTCTGGTTCCAAAGTACACTGGATAGGTGTGGTTTTTTTAAGCAGTTTAAGCAAAGATTATGATAAAAAACAGCAAACAACCCTTAATCACATGAAGATCTGAGTAAAAAAAAATCAGATGTGAAAGTGTCTTTCTTAACACAGGTATAAATCTATAACTAAGCGATAATACACTCGAGCTTTGTTCTTCATCAGACTGAGACCTCGAGTGCATTACTGTAATTATACCAGTTAGTGCTGTTTATCATCTGGTTTTAAGGTAACAAGGATACGAAAAATGACTTGAGATAAAATCGTTCCATTCTATCAGCATCCTGCTGCTAAAACATCATCAGATTCTGGACTTCAGTCGAGGAACAGAATTTCCTGGACTTAACAGATCCATGAATGAAGCTCTGATCAGCCACCGAAGGTGTTTATAATGAAAGACGCAGAGTTTAACACCAGCAAACTTTGGGAAGAAAAGAATAAAGAACTAAGAAGAAGAAACGACATTAAGAGCTCAGGATGTTTGATTTACTGAATTGACTTCATTTCTCTTTGATCCAAATCCTTATCAGGATTCATTAATAGATCCAGATAAATCATTTACATCCTAACTAAGGTTTATAAAACTGATATATTTAAAAAACTCATTTTATAAACTCAAATTTAGAGATCCTACACTTGTCATTTTATTTATTAAATCCTTTTTTAAAAACAAATTTTTTTCTTAGATTCTGTTTTTTTTTTCTATAATTTAAGGCAGTTTCTGAGTTAATTTCCTTTACTAGCAGCACAATTAACGGTCTATGGTTACAAAGTTGGTCCAGGCCCAGGTTGGATCATAGACGCCATGTCTTGCCGGTCTCGTTCCGTTCTGTTAATGTTCCCTCTGACTCTTAAGAGCTGACTGCGTTTGTTACTAAGTATAGAGTTAAAGCACTATTGAAACTTTGGGCCCCTGGGGGGGGTTGTTTTGGGTGCCGAACCGGTGTGAAAATGGGGAGGAGGGGGAAGCGGGGTGACGCACAAGTGGGCCCAGGAGAGACGACTTTATTTGGCAGTTCTAAATATAGAGTGGGAGCAGGTCCTGTGCTAATGCAGCCGAAACGCTTTCTCTCAGGAGGCACAAACGATAGGTGGAACGTTGGGACTGGGAGGCTTCCCAGAGTTCAGCACGCGCCTGTGTGACGGGTTCGGGGGGATGGGGAACTGTCCTGGAGGGTGTACGAGTAGCAGGGGGTGGGGGTGGGGGGTTAGTCTGAGCGTCGCTTGACTAAATATGGTCAGAGGGAGATGAGCAAGACCCCAGAGAGGAGCCGGGTGACTGATGGGAGCGGCCGCTTTGAACGGCTCTCAAGCCATAACAGTTTCACCGTCTCTGGTCTCTGACCCAGGGCTGCCTGAAGGAGTGCAAAGGGGATTTAAGGGTGTTAAAGACGAGGGGTCCTTTTTAAGAGAAGGGAATGAACGTTTTAGCAGGATAGCATCCCATCTAAAAATAACAGAACAGTAAGCATCCACTGGCCATTATTAGATTTTAAATCTCCCTCAAATGGGAGCAAAAATGGTGAAACGTGGTGCGCTGGCACTGCTTCCACCCGGCTTTGTACGGCAGCCCCTCGCTTTGCCGTGATGCCTGTCCCCTCCTAAAGGTAAGGAGGTATGGGAGCTTTTTTGCTCCAGCACTAATGCTCATCCCTCCTCCCTTATCGGAGCTGCTTTCTCCCCCCCCCCCACCCTTCAACCCCACCCCCTAGTTCAGAGCAGCTGATTCAGCGAGTCAGCATCTGATGGTTGCAGCATCTGGAGAACGACGCCGGAGGTCATCACACTTCTTCGAGCTCGAGCGAGGGCACTGCCAAGTAATCTACGCTCCTTGTCACCTGGCTCCCATCCGGTTCGGGCTTTACGGTCCTGCGCCAATCGATCCGCACCATCTCTTCTTCTCTGGAGTGCTGGAATATGGAGGCTTTGCAGGAGGAGCAGGATTTACAGTCATGCAGCATAAGGCGATGCCGGAACCGGGGGAAAGTTGCTACGGTCCACATGGATTTCCTCACACGCTCACACGCCCTCTTCCACCCTCCCTGCCTCTCTCTCGCTCTCTCTCTCGCTCTCTCTCTCTCTCCCCCCAATTCCACTGCCGTCCAGGAGCTGCTGCAGCACAGCACCGTCTAGCACATTAAGCACTCGTGGCTGCAGCGCCTCATAAACGATTTCTTAACTGCGTCCCTTCTTTACGAATTGGAATACCATACGGGTTTTTTATCCTCCCCGGCAGCCGACACCTCGCATCAATGTTTTATGGTGTCCACTCATTTTTTCTGGTGCTCCCCATTTCTGGAGTAACTAAATGGGAGTAGAGGGGAAGATCTGCGCTGTCTGAAGAGGGGACGTCAGCGGGACAAGTTTCAGCGAGATGGGGAGGGGAGAGGACAGAAGATTGACAGAAAGCAGCTGGGCCGGTCTATTAATTTCCAAAGGGAGTGGACAGGCTGATCCCCACACTCTGGATGATAACCCGCTTTCACCACCACGAGGCCAAACATCTTCCATTACGAACCTCTCAGCCCTCTGCGACATTTCCTAAACGGGACGTCATCCTGCAAGCGACACCTCGCAATGCCACCCCGCGGTCCTCGTGCTCGATTCGGAAGCTCTTAGACTCACCATTTCTTTCCTCCAGACACAAGGAGGGGTGGCACTGACTTGTGGAATGTGTAAAGCTGTAGCAAAGATTCATTAGAGAGCGGCCGAACGTTCACGCCAACACGCAAATGCTCATCGGATCGCCGGAGTCTATCCTACTGGCATCTTAAAAACGTTTTAAATGGGCGAGAGGGTTTTAAAACAGAGGGGGAAAATGTGGACCTGCAAGTGCTGAGTGGGCATTAGCCGTTTCATGTGACCCCTGGCCCTGCCTGTGTACCGAAAGCCCCAAATCCCTGCACACAATAGCTTTCTGTTCCACTTGGATCAGCCTCGTTTTTAAAACGTCAGCACCCCGGATTTTACAACCTCATGGAGTACAGGAGTCACATGGCCAGGACAGATTGTCACTTTTCTTTCTCTGCCTCTTGGGACAAAACGTGCCAACATTTTTCCAAGCGTGACACGTCCTGGGTGCTTCTGTCCCTTTCTTTTTTATTTCCTCTACAGATTCTGGATTGAATTCCAGCAGACTTAGGAACAGCCAGTTCTGCTGGGTCTGGGTCAGAACACGCCTGCGGGTCTATCCTAATTCGGTGCTGAAAGTCACCTTGTGTCAATATTCAATTGGGAGGAGGAAAAAAAAGCACTGCACAGTTGCTGACGTTTGGTTTACATGGCACGAGTAGCTATCCAAAAAAGGTAAGGTGAGCGTGGTTGAGCCGTGTTCAGGGTTTACCTACTTGGTGTACGTACTTCTTTATGTCCCCATATGAACATACGAAAGCTATGGAATGTAAAGAAGTATGTATTCTTGGTCAGGTGCTGAGCCTCAGACCAAATTAAGGGCCGTTAAAGGGAAATACGTCAGAACCGAGAACTTCGAGGAAAAAGGCTGCTGACGCTTACTGCAGCAAGCATTCTGGACGAAGTCAGCTTTCTCTCCAGAATAAACCAAAGCAAGTACAAACTTGTTTTTTTAAGGGTAAGCCTGCCAAAACTTTTCTGTATTTGCTTTGAACATTTGCTTTAAACGTATGGCGTAACACTACGGCGCTTCAGCCGAACTTCACTGAATTTCTTTGGGTTAAAAGTGACCCAGTCGTCCTTTGCTCGCTCTGATCAGGTGCTAAAGCTGGCACTCTGCAATCCCTGAGTGACACCCACAGCAGACGCTGATGTTATTAAACGCTCAGCCGCCGTCCCCTCGGCTTATGCCCACTTATGGCCTGCGTGTTTAGAGTCGCCCAGGATGCCTTCAGCGAGTCTTGGGAGGTGTAACATGGCTGAAATAATGCCGGTCTTAGGAGGGTCCTTCTACCCTTGGGTGCGTTTACCGTTTTGCCAATGGAGCTCTCAGAGGTCATCTCTTTAAATAATTAAGCTGGGAAAATAATCAAGACTTCGGCTGGGCCGGACAATATCGGTACATTAAGTGTGTCACGTCCATCCGACACGACTACAGGACAGATTATAGCGTTTCTCCAGTGTGTAACTGTTCTTTCTTGTCCAGTGAGGGGACGTAGGTTTGCCTGAGGGTGATGGAAAATGGTTACCGAGGTCCTTTCTAGAACAAGGTTTGCTGCCACTTATCGAATAAAACACTTCCACAGAAGTCGGACTGTCGCCTTTCGTACAATACGATTCTGTCCGGTGGAGCAATGCTTTGCTAAAGCTGGTAAAATGGAACCAAATCACATCTTCAATGGATTTGGTCCCCTTCAACCAGCTGTAGCTATGCTTTGATGACAGCGAGGAGCTCGGATGGATCCCAGCGGCGATGTTACCAGTGCCGTTTCCCTTTTGTCTTTCTTATTCAGCAGAGTAATATGATTAAAAAAATTCTTTTTCAGAAATAAAAATCTTCAGCTACATATCTTTGCACTTGCCTTCTCTATACCGGAGAGTTATTAGATTATTCACATGACTTACAATGACTATAATATTAACACAACCGCTAAACAACCCTACTGAATGTGAGATAAATAAACATCACTTTAAATGTCTGAGTCCTTAAGAATTTTATCAGGAAATAAAACTGTTTTATAGACATCTAATTCACATCTGAATGACACAAAAGTGTACGAATGAACCGTGGTGAGAGAAAAAAGAATCGCAGCCTTGAAGGCAGAGAAACTGTTTCCATAACCTTTTTTGTGTTTCAGGGATATTCTTTTTTTAAACACGATATTAGAATTCTGACTGAAGTTTTTTCAGAATTCACAAAACCTGGTAAAAATAAAACCTGCTTTAGTGTCCAAAACTACAAACGAGTTTCAAGTAGTTCAAGTTGCTTGGACTGCCAATTCAAAAACCGAAACACTGATTTACAAACATTTTTTCATTATTATACCACAACAGTAAATAAATCATTTTATTATAAAAAATAATCACTAATAAGTATTTAGATTGCTGGCATAAAAAGGCTCAATGGTTAGGGTGTATGAAATAATTTAAAACCTGGAATAAAATGAAACCCTAAATAGATTTACTTGTACTACACAGCTATGTTTATGCTCAGGTTTGAACCAAGGATGTTTTGTGTAACGCTGTACGATCCTTACAGCCAAAGCTAGCAGGAACTGTGCAACTCAAACTAGAAGATTTGGTTGGCCTTGCATATAATGCACAACTATGTTCTCAATACCAAATATTAGGTTCCATGATTTTATATAATTATTTATAATTTAAATGTTTTTTAACAATTTTAATGGTTTTATATAATTCAAAATGCTGCTGCCACTGAGTTTCCCAAAGTGAAATTAGGCGCCCTCTATCGTTTTAAAGGTAGAACTGCAAGAGAACGTTAAATTAAAAGTAAGAGTTCCATGTACCAAGCTAGGGTTTGGGGGAGTCTTAAGTATGGGATTATGATGAACTTATAACATTTTGGGAAGCTAACTTGCGTAGAGACGGATCAAACACAAAATCCCAGAAGACAGGCCTCCTTAATACACCAGTGTATCAGCTCCTGGTTTCCCTGATCAGCTGCCTGTTACATTTTCCTCTCTGTACCCAGGCTCAGGATGAAGGACTAAACATTCTCACCCATGTTTGATGCCCGTTCCTATGAGCCTTATCCTCTTGATAATTCCACTAATACACTTGCTTTATTCTCGGACTGGCAGAGCATAATCAGCTTGAAACCCAATGATGAGCACAGACTGTAAATAACATCTAAAATCGAATTAATACATTTGAATGGTAATCACAAACACTACCTCAACAGCACAAACAAATAATTATCTGTGAGGTTAAAAAAAAAACCCTACAAATACTTAAGATGATTACAAAACCTTTTATAACAAACACCACTGTGTTTTAGCTCACTGTGTAGAAACCAAACTTTCCGAATCTTATTTGTGCAACTACTGCAGGAAAACCCAATATGAAAAGCATTTTGGTTTAAACAAGTCTTTTTTTCAATCAACTCTTAAATCAATAAATAGGCGATTACACAAAATTAACTTATGATGCAAAAATCAACAAAACAGGAGCTTTTTTGTTAAGAATTTATTTTTGGGCATGAAGTAAAAATTGACAGATGATTAAAAACTAACAGCAAAAAACAAACTGTGCTGTAAATGGCCCTTTCTTAATGCATTGAATTTTAAATAATTTTCTAACGCCAGTTTGTTTTATTGAATAGTGTATTGGCATTGATCAGGGCCAAGGGCACATCAATACTGCTTCCAGATTCACTGCAGGCCAGTTTAGAGCAACCACTTAACCTAATGCATGTCATTGTTAGGCCCAATAAAATCTGTTTTATCTGCTTTCCTATTTTTGTTTTTAAGTATTTTACAGCATTTCTCTTTAAGTAAAACAAGCAAACAATATCATATCAAAATCAGAACCTTTTTGATGTTGTAATGTTTAGCAACATTAAAAAAATATATAAAAGAAAGTTATAAAAACAAATAAGGAAAGGTTCAGGGTCTGTACTTTATAACTATAAATCAAAGTGCAGTTTATAACATGAATAATTCAATTTAAACAAAACCTAAGATGCTTTTAATGACACCCTTAAATCCCTGAACTTGGCAGTTAAGACTAGAGAGAGCACTAAAAACACAAACTCAAACACTTCCATCTTTATAGCTGAAGTTCATTTTTATTCCTCACATTTGCTCAGTACACCAAAAACTGTGAATAGCTCTTAATAAAACAAAACAGGATCAAACTGTATCAAATCTAACCTGTATTAATTATAAACAACTTTTAAATTAAGTCACTGAAGAGGAAAAATGTTTTTGTAATGTTATGCAGCATCTTAATAAATAAACTGAGCGTTTGGCTTATTTTGTGTGTGGATCTGTCTTACATGTTTCTTCCTGCGTTCTTTATTATTTTGTGTGTGTGTGTGTGTGTGTGTGTGTGTGTGTGTGTGTGTGTGTGTGTGTGTGTGTGTGTGTGTGTG
>JAVSBU010315923.1:0-11236 GCA_033118015.1 Loricariichthys derbyi | reverse complement strand
TAAATTTGCATATTTTCCTGACCTTCCTAAATGCTTAACTGGGATTTTTGCAGTTAAAGCCGGAAAAGGCTTATCTCAGTTAACTCGGCCGCAACCGTGTATTTGTGAACATAGCATTAGAACTAAAGCTTTACTGGGGCACAGGACCCCCAGCCACCACCCCGGCTCAGCCACCACCAACTTTTACCCTTTCCCCCACAACCCACCCTTAATTGTTATACTTTTTTTTAGACCTGATTTGTATCCTGGTTTAAACTTGAAGTCCTCCTGGTCCATATTTTATTTCATTTAATGCTATTTTAATCCTGGTTTAGGACTTTATTTCTGGTTGTTTTCCCTAGTACTTGAAAAGTGATTTATGAGGTGTTCAGGAAAGCCTAAAAAAAATTGGCCTCTAGATTTAATAAAGCAATAAGCCATATATCCAGAATATATCTACAGAAGAGCCAGGCGGTAATATATAACACGTAGAAACTAGTTACATCTTTTATCCATTCATTAACCCACCGTTACACTCGTATTATAAAGGCATAAAAAGCAGCGTTCGTGTTTGCCTGGTAAGCGCGTGACATTTGAATTCTCTGGCATGTGCACGTGTGTGTTGCTATGCTTACTATGGTTGATAAATGTCGTGGCTTTCTGTTTGAAAGAGGAAGATTGTTTTTCTGTTTGCTGGCTGTCTTAGTTTTAATTCAGAAAAGAGTGTAAATGAATGCTTTGAAAAAATATGAGGTAGCTGAGATTTGTTATACTGGGGAAGAGCAGATTCACACTGGGGCACATGCCCCAGTAAAAGTGGTCTAACGACACCCATGCGGTACAGTGATTAGTACTGTTGCCTCTTGGTATTTCCAAAATGCCCTTAGTGTGTGAGTGATTGTGAGTGTGCAAGTGGCTGTTCCTGCCTTGAGCCATTTGTCACCGGCAAGGCACAGGCTGGCCTACAACCCTGACTAGGATAAGATGAATGAATGAATGAATGAATGAATGAATGAATGAATGAATGAATGAGTACTGGTCAATCTCAAGCAACTTAGTTTTATTTTTACATGGTTTCTGCTATTACTGTTACTCAAGCCTGTCACTCTCTCTATGAGTAACAGGAATGAGTTATCAATACAGAACTAGCAAATATGTAAAATGCAACCACATGGTGTTCATACTAATAGCATTAGGACACTGACTACATTCCAATGAGGCAACAAAGCAAACAAGATTTATAAAGGATATTAGTTATTATATTTCATAATAAAGTGTAATGTTAGAGACCAGGAACAGCTAACAAATATAATTTTTCAGTGTTCTGTGTAGTTTTAAATTCTATTCCTTAAATTTTCAGTTACTGTGCAGGACACTTTGCTTAATAATAAAAATATTACAGTCAGTTATATTAATGAAACATGTATCGGTAATGTCCTGGAGTTGGAAATGGCACCCGTGTGATGGAATGTCTCATGTACAATGCATTCAGAATGTCTTCAAACCATTGTTAATTATGGCATCTGATATTCATTTAGTTTTAGTTTCGAGCTTTTGACTAAAATGTATATCAGTTTTAGTCATATATTAGTCATTTAATTCTTGTTAGTTTTATTTTAGTTTTAGTTGACAAACAAATTTAAAAGATTTTAGTCTAGTATAGTCAATTAAATCAAAAAGCCTAATTTTAGGGCTAAAGTTTTAATGTTTGCTTTGTTTTTTTTGTTTGTTTGTTTTTTGTTTTTTTTAAATGAATGTACTTGTAATTTTTAAATGTTTTATTTTAGATATATACTTACTACTAACTTTCATAAACAACAGCCAAAATTATGAAAGCAGACTTTAGAGGCTGTAGGTTTCAAAGCACCATGGGCATGCAGGCAGAGAATTCCGCTCTGTCGCAAACGCGTGTGTTTAAATCCATTGTTCCTCTTGTTGAAGTCACCAAAGAGCAGACAAAGTTACACCCTCTGGAGCATAGGTAGCGAATTGGGACTAGGTAATAGTTCGCTAATATCAGAACTTTTATTTAGTCCACGTTTCGTTTTCACTGTGGAAAAATAGGTCGTCAGCTAATATGTTTCGTCATAGTTTTCAATAATGAAATAACTTCACACCCTTTCATTTTTTTTCACATTTTGTTATGTTGCGGCCTTGTGCTAAAATAGAACAAAATAGAAGTTGACCCCCCGCCCCAATCATTTTTAAGACCCTTTGCCATGACACTTGAGATGTAGTTCTGGGTGCCTCCCATTACTCTGGATTATCTTTCAGATGTTTCTACACCTTGATTGGAGTCCTCCTTCTGGAAGTTTCTCTCTGATAGACCTTTATAGACAGCTGTGTCTATCATGTCTAATCAATATAATTTGCAGCAGATGGACTCCAGTGATGGTATAGAAATATCTGACAGATGACCAAGAGAAATGGGAGCCCCAGCCAGAGCTAAATTTCAAGTGTCAAAGGGTTTTAATATTTATGTCCATGGTGAAATTTTAGTTTTTCCTTTTTAATAAATTTTCAAAAAATGTGAACAATCTGTTTTGACTTTGTCATTATGGGGTATTATGTGCAGAATGATGGAGAAAACCTATTTAATATTTTACCACAAGGCCACAACATAACCAAATGTGGAAAAAGTGAGAAGGTCTGACGACGTGGTCCTGGAGGAACGTTGTTTCGTTTCACTGTGTACTGTACACAAATGTATATGTTTGAAATAAAAATAAAAACCACTTGAACTTGAATGACTTTCTGAATGCATTGTTTATAGAGTGGGGGACAAAAGGCCATTAGTGAAAATGTTTCTCCTTAGCTTCTTTATTTAATACATTTTTTTTAGTACAAATCATATAGTAAGCATGGCAGTTTAAAAAGAAAATTAAAGAAAATTAAAGAAAAATAATATACTTAAGTTGGCATGGGGTACATGATCCATGTTATTTCAGCATGATTTCATAATATACCAAAGAAAGTTTGTTAAGGCTTTCTCCGTCTTTAAGTGTGATGGGGTTGAGGTCAGGTAACTATAATGTCTTTATATATTTTTGTGTCAGGATAAGATAGACTGGAGAACTGTATCAACTTGACATAGATCCCTTCTGACCCATTTCTCCTTCCACAGAAGGCTTTAGTGCTAATTGAACTGTGTGCCACTGTGACTTATATCAATAAGTCCAACACAGTTGTACATACCTCTGTCTCCCTGACAGCGATGCCCCCTAAAACGTGACAGATAAAAATTAAACCCCTGCTGTACAGTCAGATGTTACTTTATAGTAATGTCATATTCAAAAATGTTTATCTTCAACCCCAATTCAGAGATATGTCTTCCACTTACTCTGACTTTTATTTAATAGCAGGCAGTATGAACCCAAGAGATGTCATGATTTCTCTGGTCTACTTTGTTTGATTTGGTAATATACATCCATTCCTGCATTTCAGACCTGCAACACTTCCAAAAAAAAAAAAAAAAAAAAAAAAAAAAAAAAAAAGTTGAGATATTAAAGTATGTGCATTGTAATGTTGAAATGAATTCCTTCTCACAACACTTAAAAGACAAATTGACACCTTGCGATTAAATGTTTCAGGTGTTCAAATCCTTCAAATATGTCTTAAGGTGTGCTACAGTATGGGGTTGTGGTTGATGCATTCTCAGGTCAGTGCAGTACTTATAGTCTCTTCTTCCGCAGTCATTCCTTTATTAATGTGTCCAACATGGTTTTGCATTGTCTTGTTGAAAAATGTATGTGGACTTCAGTGGAAAAGATATCGTCTTGAAGGCAGCTTACGTTGCTTTACACTATTTATGTAATTTTCTGCATTACAAAAGTGTGGTAGCCTTGTGGTTTGGGTACTGGACTATGGTCCAGAAGGTCTAGGGTTCAAAACCCACCTCTGACAACCTACCACTGTTTGGGTTCTTGAGAAAGACCCTTAACCCACAATTGCTTGGATTGTACTCGGTGTTAATTGTAAGTCACTCTGGATAAGTTACCTTTGACAAGGGCACTGACACAACCACATAACATGACAGACACTGACTTTTGTACTTGTTGCTGTTAATAGCCTGGATGGTCCTTTTCATCTTTGGTCCAGAGTAAAGAGCATTAATTTCTTCCAAAAATGATCTAGAATACTGACCACAATGTCTGAATACAATAAACGCTTTCACTGTGTGAGGGTCCATCCCAGATGCCAGAGAAGTCAATGGAGCTTTTGGACAGGGTTAACATAAGACTTATTTTTTGCACTGTAAAGTGTTACATTTTAATCTTTATTTGAGGAATATTTGTTTTTAAACATTTCAATAATTTTCTGACACGTATGTGGACAAACTGGAAATCCCCTGCCCATCTTTGCTTCTCAAAGAATCAGTTTTGGATACAGTACTGCCTTTGTAGTAAATCAGGATTACGTTCACCTGTTGACAACAAAAGTTGTCCCAAATTCTTTTGGAATGTGTTGCATAAATGGATGTATATTAACAAATGAAATAAAATTAATGAGAACCTTGGATTCATACTGTCTAAAATGAAATAAAAGTAAATGTAATGCCATGTTCACACACAGGCATATTTTGTCATGGCTGTCGTGGCGAGGCCTTTTTGCATGATTTTGCGAGTTAACGTGGAGTGTCGAGGGCCTGTTGAGGCTTCTCCTGGCTTTTCACGTGCTTTTGGGAGGGAGTGGCCTAAATTCGGTGAAACCATGAAAGTATCGAACATGTTCGATTCTCTCATGGCTTGTTGTCGAGACCCCCGATTTCACGCTTTGTCATGGTTTGGTGAGTTCTGTCGAGGACAATTCATGGTCTGTCTAGGACGATTCGTGCCATTTCCAGGATATAAATTCCATAGAAATGCCATTTTCATTATCAGATATAAGTTTCTCCTCTGCGTTCATGAGCGACATCGGAGTAATTTCTCCAAGCTGGTGTGCAGGACTGATCAACAGATATCGATTATTACAACAGTTACCACAAATGTTTAGTTACAGGTATTGCTTGATTTATTGTTATATACAGACATTGTTTGAGACATTGATTATATATAATATATATGAGACGTTTGATACATTTATTATATATAATATATATATTATTACATTAATATTATTCTTATAATATTATATATAATTATATTATATTATATTTATATCACAATACCCCCTTTTGTCGCAATTTTTGTCATGGATGTCAAAGATTTTTGACCCACAGCAGCCACGACAAAATTCGTCTGTGTGTGAAAGTGGTATAACATACAATATATCTTAAAAAGGAAATATTGGTCATGGCTGGTTATTCCAATTTCTTAATTTAACACATAACACTTACTTGTAACCATATTGTGCAATCCTGCTGATATTTTGATATGTTTTTAAAGGGCCTTGGTAAGTATGGAGTCTTGTTCTACAATGCATTCATCATCATAATACCCACTACATTTGGAAGTGTCTACACTGGAGACTTTGGAAAGGTACTTGCTATAAGTGAATGACTATAAAAAGAGCAATGAGGCTGTTAAATTCAGTATGTTAAATATATGATCTTTTTTTGTAGGCAATTGGCTTTAAAGGGTGGAGGTCACCTGGTTTTATTTTATATTTTCTGCTGTCATCCGTTATGGGGTAAGTCAAGCCACTGCTCATTTATTCATTTTGTATCTGCCTCAGTTGTTATAGCCTTAGTAAGAGCATTTTGATACTTTTGTTACAGGTTCATTTTAATGTACTCCATCGTCCTATGCAGTCATTACAACAGTGCCTTAACCACGACGGTTATTGGGGCGATAAAGGTTTGTACTCCTTTAAGTTTATGTTTATCTGTTCTGGAGATTTTTTTTTTATCCAGACCAAATTAGAACTTAAGAAACTCACATCAGAATTCATGGAGGTATTGCATGTTATTATGTACATTTCAGTCTCAGGTGACTAATTTTTTTTTTTTTTATTTTTTATTTTTGGTGATTATTTGCTACTTTACAGTTGTGCTTTAAGTTCTGTGAACTCTGCAAAAATGTGAAATTATATGATCAGATTTTCACACGAGTCTCAAACATAGATAAAGTGAAGCCAAATAAACAAATGAGAGAATAATATTATACATTTTTATGTATTTAATGAGGAATATGATACAGTTTTACATAAAGGTACATCTTAAAAAATTTGAATATCATGAAAAACTTATTTCAGAAATTGAAGCCTATATATTACTTGTATATAGATTCATTATAGATAGAGTGAAACATTTCAAGCCTCTATTTCTTGAAAGTTTGATGATTGTGGCTTACAGATAACGAAAACCCAAAATTCAGTGTCTCAGAAAATTAGGATATTTAAAGGATGTTCAAAATTATGCTAATTTTGGCATTTACCCAAACATCATTATGGGCCAGGTGGTTTTAATGCTGTGGATGATCAGTGTATTCTATTTATCAGTCAGTTGTAGCAGTTACACCATTTAGAATGATTTTAGGTTTAAAATTGAACTTACCTGATTGTGTTTTTTTTGTTTTTTGTTGTTTTTTTTTTGTGGTACAGGCATAGTAGTCTTAATATTTCTATTTCTATTATGCAAACAAACATGGAAAGGGTGAAGGTTTTCTAAGATTTATTTATTCATTCATTGTATTATCAGCTTAGACACAGAGAGCCAGTGTCTAGCCAGCAACACAGTGCTCAAGGCAGGAACAACCCTAGACAAGACACCAGTCTATTATAAGGCATATACACTAACAAACTCATACACACACTCACATTAAGGGCACTTTTGGAATGTGGGAGGAAATTGGAGTACCTGTAGAAAACCCACACAAACACAGGGAGAACATGCAAACTCCACACAGGTGGAGCCTGGGTCAGGACCGAACTAGCGATCTCAGAGCTGTGAGGTGACATTATAACCACTGGACCACCCCCATTATGAGATGATTGTTTAAAACCTTTAATATAAGCTAAATTGCATTAAAATGCTCTTTTAAAACCGATGTGACGTCTTCCAGGGTAATTGCATATTCTCTCTTATTAGTGTTAAAACTGTATTTGAATTAAATACACTAATAAAGACTTTCGTTTTGTGGACAATTTTTGAAAAAGAAATATACATTTTATGTATTTTTTTGTTAAACATGTAACTAAATTATTATTTTTATTGTTTTAAACAGAATGTTGCAGTAGCCTACACTGGTATGTTCATTGGAGGTGACTATGTGTTCTCATGGCCAAACTTTATAGGGCTGAATATATGGTAAGAATTATCAAACTTTAAAAACACAAATAATAATGATGAACAAAAAAGGTAAAATAGGTAACTTTATTTTGATTTGTTTAATTATTTTCCTCTTGTGCTCCACCTCTTTAGTATCTTTGGTGGCTTGGTGTATTCATACCTGACATTTCTCAGCAGCAGCAAAAGCAGTGGCTCCTCAGCACACACAACAAACCAAGAAGATGACATACTTAAACATGTGGTTGAGGAGCCCATTCAGGACTTGAGAAAAGACTATTCTAATCAGCAATAAGCCTTGCAATTTTATTCTTCCACTCTAGTATAAGGCCTATTGAAAGCATATGAAGGTTATTGATTTATATTTTCATGTTGCAGTGTCAGCAAGTATTAGAAGCAAGATTTGTGGTCTATGTTAAATTTGTCCCTAACTGCAGGAATTACAACCCCAAATACAATGAAGTCGGGACGTTGTGTCAAACATAAATAAAAACAGAATACAATGATTTGCAAATCCTATTCAACCCATATTCAATTGAATAGACTACAAAGACAAAACACATAAACTTTGTTTTTTGCAAATATTCACTCATTTCAAATGTGTTGCCTGCAACTGGTTCCAAAAAGTTGAGACAGGGGCAACAAAAGAGTGGGAAAGTTGAGAAATGTTTAAAAAACACATGTTTGGAACATTCCACAGGTGAACAGGTTAATTGGAAACAGGTGAGTGTCATGATTGGGTCTAAAGGGAGCAGCCCTGAAAGGCTCAGTCTTTCACAAGCAAGAATGGCGTGAGGTTCACCACTTTGTGAATAACCACATGAGCAAATACTCCAGCAGTTTAAGAACAACGTTTCACAATGTGCAATTGCAAGGAATTTAGGGATTTCATCATCTATAGTCCATAATATCATCAAAAGATTCAGAGAATCTGGAGAAATCTCTGCAAATAAGCCACAAGACCAAAAACCAACATTGAATGCTCATGACCTTTGATCCCTCAGCTGGTACTGCATTAAAAACCTACATCATTTTGTAACAGATTTTACCACATGGGCCCAGAAACACTTCAGAACACCATTGTCATTAAACACAGTTCGTTTCTCTGTCTACAAGTGAAAGTTAAAACTGTGAAAAAGTGAAAGCCAACAACACCCAGATGAACTCATCTGAGATGGACTGATGCAAAGTAGAAAAGTGTCCTGTGGTCTGACGAGTCCACATTTCAAATTGTTTATGGAAATCATGGACATCGTGTCCTCTGGGCTAAAGAGGAAAAGGACTGTCTGGATTGGTATCAGCAAAAAGTTCAAAAGTCAGAATCTCTGATGGTATGGTTAGTGCCCATGGCATAGATAACTTACACATCTGTGAAAGAACCATTAATGCTGAAAATCATATACAGGTTTTGGAGCAACATATGCTCCCATCCAAGTCTTTTTCATGGCTGTCACTGCAATATATTTCTGCAATATATTTCTGAAGTTGTTCATTAAGCAAGAATGGGAAATAATTCCACCTACAAAGCTTCAATAATTAGTGTCCTCAGTTCCTAAATGCTTACTGAGTGTTAAAAGGAAAGGTGATGTAAGACAGTGGTAAACATGCCAGCGTCCCAACTTTTTTGGAACGTGTTGCAGGAATCAAATTCAAAATGAGTGAATATTTGCAAAAAAATACATAAATAAATAAATAATAAAAAAAAAAAAACAATAAAAAAGTTTATCTGTTTGAACATTACATATCTTGTCTTTGTAGTGAATTAAATTGAATGTGGGTTGAAAAGGATTTGCAAATCATCAAATTCTGTTTTAATTTATGTTTTACACAACATCCCAACTTTATTGGAATTGGGGATGTAATTCTATAAAAATGACCATTCTCCCTAAGATTCTTTATCTATTTCAGTTCTGGTCTTTTTACCTCAACGCTTCTTTATTAAATTTGATATACTTATTTCGGAATTTATATGGGACGGGAAAATACTGAGATTAAGTAAACATCTACTGCAGCACTGTAAGGCACTGGGGGTATGGCTTTATCCAATTTTAAGTGTTATTATTGGGCAGCTAATCTTAAAATTATACAGTATTGGCTGTGGCTCAGCTCATTTACTTCTCCACATGCTTGGCTCTTTTTAGGAGCAAAAAGAGTTCTAAGCCTGCATCTCTCTGTGCTCTGGACAATGCTCCTATCAGAAGTGCCTTATCGATTTATTTGAAAAACACAGTGGTTAAAACTACCTATATGGAATCAATTCTGGCCAATTTCAACAAACCCCTTATTTCCACCATCAATATCTGATAAGACTTTCACTGTCTGGAACAATCTTGGTATCATATCAGTTCAGGATCAATTTATTGATAATATTTTTGCATAATTTCAACGAATAATTGATAAATTCTCTTTCCCAAAGCACTATTTCTTTAGATATTTGCAGGTTGACAGTTTTGTTAGTGAAATATTTCCGCAATTCCCCAACCTACCCAACACCTCTTCATTAGACACATTCCACATGCCGACAGTTATTACTAAGGGTTCGATTTCTTATTTATATGGGCAACTTTACTTATTACAAACCACCCCCTTGAGTACAATTAAAGCTCGATGGAAGGAGGAACTAGGGCAGATAATCACAGACTCAGTGTGGGATAATGTATTAAAGAAAGTTCACAAATACTCAATATGTGCAGAAAGTGGCCTAATGCAAAATTGTGATTTCATTACAGTAAAGTTAGATTATGTAAAATCTACCAACACATAGATACTCTTTGTGACCGATGTCATCAGGTTCCTGCCACCCACTCACATATGTTTTGGTCCTGCTCCTCTCTACATTCATACTAGAAGGAAATATTCCAAAACATGTCCACTTCCCTGGAAAATCGATAACACCTAATGCTCTCATCGCTTTATTCGGGACATTTTCCCCACAGTCGGGTCTCTCTGCTTAAGCTGAATTTGTACCTTTCGCTACCCTACATACCAAGTGACTCATTATAATCAAATGGAAATCACCCTCACCATCCCCCCATACACAGTGGATTAGAGAAATCCTGGGAAATTTGAAATTGGAAAAAAATAGATATTTAAGGAACGGTTCTTTGCTGAAATTTCACAAGATTTGGGACCCATTTCTTTAGTCTATAAAACAACTTCCCTCCTTGGAACCCCCATCATAGAGTGTTTGTTGCTAATGTCTGTCTTTATTGGATATAGTACTGACCACACCGCTCTCTGTTTGTTCCAAGTGGCCCAATATTATTAATTTATTTTCTATATTATTTGTCTTTTTTGTGGTTATTATTTGTGTATTTTTTTAGTGTGTTCTCTATTCACACTTTATTTTTTCAAACCCAATAAAATATGTTTAAAAGAAGCAAGATTTGTGTACTTATACAGTGGTTATAGATTTTGGATGTCTTTGAATTGTTTTTCTTGTTTCAGATAGTGTGTTTATGACCTGAAACTACAAAATTTAGGTAAAAACTGTTATGGTTGGACATCATAGCAGCTGCAGATTGTTGTGATGTAGGTTTTAGGTGAGCACCACAGATTCAGCCTACTCTGTAACTTGTAACTTGATCATGATGGACACATCAGGGTGGTTCAGAACCTCAAACCAGCACTGTAGTGATGAGCCAGCTTGGTTCATATCCGGGTTTGGTGAGGTGAAGTTTTGTATTGCAAATTGCATGATGCGCCCTCAAGGTGGCGTGACTTATGAGGTTTATCCTTTCTGTTTCCCAGGACACATGGGGTCCTTAGTGGGTCCCTCCACACTTAGAATCACAATCAGCATTTGTCTTCTAGTTGTGTGTGCCAAGCTGATCAAAACATAAGCGACTCCAGTTACATAGACCACTTGGGCAATACGGCTAAATCTGTGGGGCCCAATGCAGACCAGGGGTGCCTCGTTAAATTCTATAATTACAGACCATTCCAAAAAAATTACAATATCATGGAAAAGTTGATTAATTTCCATAATTCCATTCAAAAAGTTAAACTTTCATAGATTATAGATTCAGGGCC
>JAVSBU010315814.1:0-11236 GCA_033118015.1 Loricariichthys derbyi | reverse complement strand
GGTCATAAGTATTCAGACCCTTTGCTCAGTATTGAGTAGAAGTTCCCTTTTGAGCTAGTACAGCCATGAGTCTTCTTTGGAATGATGCTACAAGTTTTCACACATGGATTTGGGGATCCTCTGCCATTCTTCCTTGCAGATCCTCTCCAGTTCTGTCAGGATAGATGGTGAACGTTGGTGGACAGCCATTTTCAGGTCTCTCCAGGGATGCTCAATTGGGTTTAGGTCAGGACTCTGGCTGGGCCAGTCAAGAATGGTCACAAAGTTGTTCTGAAGCCACTCCTTTGTTATTTTAGCTGTGCGGTTAGGGTCATTGACTTGTTGGAAGATGAACCTTTGGCCCAGTCTGAGGTCCTGAGCACTCTGGAAGAGGTTTTCTTCCAGGATATCGATGTACTTGGCCACATTCATCTTTCTTTCAATTGCAACCAGTCTTCCTGTCCCTGCAGCTGAAAAACACCCCCATAGCATGATGCTGCCACCACCATGTTTCACTGCTGGGATTGTATTGGACAGCTGATGAGCAGTGCCTGGTTTTCTCCATACATAGGCTTAGAATTAATGCCAATCTTCGCCTCATCATTCCAGAGAATCTTATTTCTCATAGTCTGGGAGTCCATGTGTTTTTTGGCAAACTCTGTGGGCTTTCATATGTTTTGCACTGAGGAGAAAAAGCCTTGACTGGTGGCAGCAAATTGGCTGCTATGAAACAAAAAGTGTAAAATTTAAAGGTGTCTGAATACTTTCCATACCCACTTATATATAAAACATATGGGACATAAAAATTTCTAACTTGGATTTGTCTCTTTTCCACTGAACTTCATTCCAGTCTTTGTGGGTGGTTTGGTGGGTAGCACTGTTGCATCACAGCAAGAAAGTCCTGGGTTCAGTGTTGGGCTATGTTGGTTTTTAAAGTCAAAACAATTTCTTTGGCAAAAGAGTCAGGCAGACTCACTGGTCATTTTATTAGGTACACCTCACTAGACCCCTTATTGCCTTAAGAATTGCCTTGCATAGATTCATCAAGATCTAAAGATGTTAGAACAGTTCTCAAAGATTGAGGTCCATACATGTTAGCAACACGCAGTAGGTGCAGATTTGTTGGATGCACGTGCATGGTGCGACTCTACTGTATCCCTACAGTTTGAGATCAGCAGGCCACCATGTCTACATGCACCGAATTGCTGGCATTTCATTGGTTGGATAGTTATTTGCGTTATTAAACAGTTACAGGTGTACCTAATAAAGTGACCAGTGGGTGTATTCCAGTATTTCTGCTTACTTTTTTTAAGTAAATAATGCAATGCATAAAAATTGTACAAAAATCAGTTCAACTGTGGAGGTTGAGTGCCCAGAGCCTGCCCACTGTCCATCACAGCGCAAGGTTTGATAAGGGTTACTGTTGCAACAGTGGGGAACAATTGGTCCTCTCCGGGCTTTCCCTTGCTGAGAGATGGCCATAAGGCACTTGACCCAGGTTACCATAATGGTGGGCTAGTAAATTGCTGCTGCTCCACCCAAGCTTACTTGTTTAATTTGTAATATTAAACCACTGTCCCTCACTAATCCTTAGTTTATATATCATTTGAACAGCGGTGAGAATGTGGAAGATGCGTTCTTGGAGGCAGCAAAGAAGATCTACCAGAACATTCAGGATGGCAGCCTGGACCTGAATGCAGCAGAGTCTGGGGTGCAGCACAAACCCACTGCTCCACAGGGCGGCCATCTCTCCAGCGACACGCAGCCTCAGAAAGAGGGCTGCAGCTGTTAATGACCATGGAAACTTCCTTTATCTCTCACTTTCCATATTTTCTCCCCCAACCTATACCACAGCCTCTCTCTCTCTTTACCCCCATTCTTATTGGCCATGAGTTTGGGGCGGGGCAGACCTGAACTATGAAGGGTAGCATAGTCAACTTCAGCTGCAATATTCAGTCTCTCTTCACACCTCTTTATTTTCTTCATTCCCACTCGTTTTGCCTGTTCATATGGCACAGCCAGCGTGTACTCATAGGAGGAAGGCTACTCCACTGAACACTAATGTAGATGACTGATAAGTGGACAGGGTTTATCAAAGGATGGTTAATGTGCATAACTGTAAATGAAACATCTTGTGTATAGGAGCTCTTTCGATATTGGAGTAATTTAAATCAAATGAATTTTCATATGCATTCTTATTCAAATTGAAATGTTTAGATTCGGTTTTAGACTGATTAACCTGCTACAGTCTTTCTTAAAAAAAGCCACCCCTTAATGAATCTATTTTAATTAGGATTACCACTGTGTCGAGTGACCAGTCAGCACATTTAAGTGTCTGTTAATACTAAAGACCCAAAATACAACTAAATACCATACAAACAAATGGAGGCTGCATTATTTAAAAATGTTTTGGTTACTTCAGATGTAAGCTGTATTAAGACCTAGACCAATCAGAGTAATATATTAAGGACGCTGAGTTAATATGAACATTTTTGCACTTTGTAGATTTTTTTGAGACACCCCAGAGCTCATTTATTACTGAATAGTCGTAAATCTTCTCCAAGTTACAGTCTACTTTAGGAATTTGTTGAACATGTCCTTGACATGTTCATTTTTCAGCATCATTAGTGTAAGAATGAGGCCGGCACTTTGTCAAGGGAATGAATGTCTTGTTAGAGTCAAAAATTCTATGCCCATTTTAGTGCAAACTTGTAGCATATCAGCATGTACGTTTAACTTTAGTTTATAATGCCGTATGATTTGATGTCTTGGCTGTAAAATCTCTATGTTCAGTCTGTCAAATACATGATCAAGTCACTAAATGCTTTAAAAAAAGCACTAATAGGCATTTTACCCTGTCAGAAACATTCCTTCCTGTATCTCCTTTGCTTTTACAGTGTATTATAAACTGGATTTGTGCATAGTCTTAAAGGAGTGTGATCTCATAGCATGTCAGATCATTTCAGTTGACCCTAATAGCCGAGTTAAAATGCACCCGTTTTAAAAATTAATACATATCTAACATACATCTGTTTTACTACGTTCCATTGGCCGATATTCCAAGGGAACGAAAAAGC
Organism: Loricariichthys derbyi; assembly: GCA_033118015.1. Classification (NCBI taxonomy): domain Eukaryota; kingdom Metazoa; phylum Chordata; class Actinopteri; order Siluriformes; family Loricariidae; genus Loricariichthys; species Loricariichthys derbyi. The sequence continues at coordinate 8,180 of JAVSBU010315814.1, read as the reverse complement.
AAATGCATTAAAAATGACTTTCTATTGGATTATTGAGTTGAGTCATGGTGGGACTGTAAAAAGGTGTGGAGTTGTTTTGTAAAGTAAATATTTTTAATCAGCCCATTCTCATTGACTTAATGTATAACCTGCTCTAAAACCTCTATTAGTGACGTTTGTAATTATGTTAATAAAAACGATGCTGTAGACTGTCTCTGATCATACCTCATTGTAGTGTCTTCTACTAGCGGCATGTGAGAACTCAATTGAGTTACCCTAGAGACACCAAATATAAAAATAGCTAGCATTTTATTGCACACATACAATTGCTACATTAAGAGAAAGTTTAATACAAATTTAAGTGCTGTCACAAATATTTAGTTGTGGGAGTGAAGCTTCTAAAAGATATGTAAAAAAGTTCTGTACATAGTTAATACTCTTGCTTAAAATCTAAATCAAATAAAAAGGAACTCTGCCTCTTCATTTGGCCCTGAGCTAGTTAAACCTCTCTCACGTGATTTTCATATTAACACCTGCCTTAGGCTCACATGATTTCTGCGGGATGACATCTAGGACTCCTTCACTAAACGAGGCACTTGGCTTTTCCTTGTAGAGCAGAATTATTTCTTCAGTACACCTGGCTCAGAAGGCATGCTTGGTCTTTCTCAGGGATGGAGTGGTCCAGCCTGACTGGACTAAAAGTACGCTCTCCTCTCCTCTGCTGCTTCCAGCTGTCTGCATTTGACTGGAAAAAAAAAGTAATAAGGTTTTAGGGCGTGGGAAAATGTGAATTGATCCAAAAAATCCACAGTTTTGAATGGCTATTATGTTCTACTTGTTCCCAATCTTGTCACCCTTTAACTAGTCCATGTTTATCACATCACCAGTACCACTCTGTGAGGGCAAAAAACAGCAAATACATTTTGTCTTAAAAACACTGTTGCCATTGCTAACAGTGACAGAGCACAAACCTACATGGTGGTGTTTGCTCAAAATTAAAACGTGTTATAAAATTAGCAGTCAAAAATGAACAGTTAACACACGATTAGTTTTAATGAATTAAAGCTAATTGGAATGAATCTGCAAGGAAAGCGAGTCTCAGCTGAAGCCGCTCAGGAGAATAAATTCTGGTATCACCAGATCTCCGAATTAGACATGACCCCATGCCCCAATTTTCCTCAAGATTACATTTACTTGTAATTAAACATTCAGTTCTCTCATTTTCAGTGTTATGTTAATCTCATTAACCATCAATATTTTTCCATAACCATTTCTACCCATCTTTACCAAGGTTGCAACATGTTAGGAGCTTATTGTATGTTCTAAAAGCAACAAACTGTCATGTGTTCACAATAAGGATAAAATATATATGTATAATACAGAAATAAGTTGTATCAAAATGCATAAGAATTTTGAAACTGTCCCTTAGTGCCTAGATACAGAATTAAATCAAATCACACCTACCGTTCTAAGTGATTACTGTTCCTATAAAGATTTCAGATATTTTACTTCAGAACTAGAACTGAAAGATCATAACTGTACGGACCTAAGGGTGTGAGCAAACATTTCCATTTTGGTGCACGGTTCGGTTCTCACTTACTGTATGGTCATTCAGATAAGGGGAATCCTGGCCAGACTTGCTGAGTAGTTGGTCCAGCTTGTCCACCCGTCTGCGCAGACCCTGGATGCTTCCCTCTGTCTGCTGCCTGCGAAGGCTCAGTGCCTCCTGTTGGGAGAACATGGACTTGCGGAGCTGTGCCTAAAGTGAAAAGAGTAGAAAGTTATAAAGGGATTCTCTAATAGTAATGGCTTAATTCAAGTTTATCTCTGTACACTCACACTCACTTTAACTGGTACACCTACTGCTCGTTAACACAAATGTCTGTATTTGTAAATGTCTATAAGCATGTAGACATGGTTAAAATGACCTGCTGAAGTTCAAAACGAGCATCAGAACGGGGAAGAAAGGTGATTTAAGTAACTTGGAACATAGCATGGTTGGTGGTGCTACACAGGTTCGTCTTGAAAATTTTGAGAAACTGCTGATCTAGGATTTTCATGCACAGCCATATCTAGTGTTTACAGAGAACGGTGTGAAAATGCCTTGCTGATACCAAAGATCAGAGGAGAATGTCCAGACTGGTTCGAACTAATAGAAAAGCAACAATAATTAAAATAACCCCTCTCTCTTGCCTCTTAATCCATCAGGGTCATGGAAAAGCTGGTGCCTAGCATAGGGTGCACACTCACTGCCTTTTGGAAACATATATTAACTTAACATGCTTGTCTTTGGAATGTGGGAGGAAACCCACGCAAACACGGGGAGATGCGAAGCCCAGAGTCGGGATCAAACCAGGGATCTCGGAGCTGTGAGGTGACAGTGCTAACCTCTACACCACTGTGCTGTACTCCTATATTAACATTAGTCTATTCGAGATTTCACTTCAGTACTGTCTTATATACTACAGCTTTTATATTTTCCATTTTATTATACTCTTCATAATATTTCATTTTCTCTAAACTGTCTGTTAATCTGTTATTTTAATTATTTTGTTTTTAAATATGTTCTCGTGCTTGATACTTATTTATTTTCTGTTTATTCAAACTATTTATATGAACTTATTCATTAAATCAGTGGTCCCCAACCTTTTTATCATCGCGAACCGGTCAATGCTTGACAATTGTACTACAGACTAGGGGGGTGTTGGTGTCTGGGTTTACATAGATTGTTTATATTGCAAATAAATATTATAATAAATAATAAAAAAATAATAACTGTTATTAAAAATACATGTGGAAAAATAAAGAACAAGAACCAGCAATTCCACATTTCTCTATTATCTAAACATACATACACAACCTTATAAACCGAGAGGTAACCGAGAGAATCCGGTCATTTGTCAAAATAAAAGACTGTCCATACTCAGATAATAAATACAACGGAAATAATTAATTATTTCTTGGGCGGCCCGGTACCAATTGATCCACGGACCAGCCTGGGGGTTGGGGACCACTGCATTAAATAACTTAGTTAATTCTTACACATCATTTAAGCCACCCAAGCAGGTTGGGTCCTTTTTTGAGTCTTGATCCTTACAAGGTTTCTTCCTTATAATGTTTAGGGAGGTTTTCCTTGTCACTGTCGCCCTAAACTTGCTTAGTTTTGGATTGGCTTTATAAATTAGAAGATAATCTTAAATTGTAAAGCTGCACTGAGACAATGCTCCATTGTAAAAAGTACTATAGAAATAAATCTGACTCGTTACAACTAAGGTGTGCAGAAGAGCATCTCTGAATGAACGAAAGGTCAAACCTTAAAGCAGATGGGCTACAGCAGCAGATGACCACACTGGAAAAAGGACAGACAACGGAAACTTTGGGCTCACCGAAACCAGAAAATAAAAGATTGGAAAAATGTTGCCGGGTTTCAATTTCTGCTGCAACATTCGAATGCTAGGGTCAGAATTCGGTGTAAACAATATAGAAGCATGAATCCCTCCTGCCATGTGTCAAAGGTCAGGCAGGTTGTAGTATGTTGTGGGGGATATTTTCTTGGCATACTTTAGACCCCATAATACCAGATAGGTGTCATTTAAATACCACCTGACCACATGTATCCCTTTATGAAGTGTACCATCTTCTAATACCCCTTTCACACATAGCAAGCAGTATTTTGTCGTGGCTGTTGTGGTTCAAAAAACCTCGACATCTACGTAAAAAAAAAATTAAGTTAGCCCCTCGCCAAGCTAGGTATTGTCCACGGCTTAGAAATATATGCAAATTTAGCCCCGCCCCTAGCCCAGACTGTATGAATTCAGGGCTTTTAATATTAATATAATACATTTCCCTCATGATATTAATACATTTTCCTTATATTAATATAATTAAAATAATATAATAATAATAATATTAATATAATAATATATGAGCCCTTCCAACGAAAAACCATATAACAACCATTTCTCCTGTTTCCCTTATTTTTCTTCGCCCATTCTGTTAATGTTTTCTCTTAATATAAGCATCCCTGCATGTGTTCATTTCCATATGTTAATTTTAAGCCCCCCCCCCCATATTTTACCAACTGTCGTCAGCCGTGCTTATCTGCATGTCCGTTCATTTTTGCCAGTTGAGATAAATGCTTTTTCTGCGTGAGCACAATTTAAAGTTTAAATCACAGCCCTAATTAACGGACAAACTGTTGTACGGTGGCGAATATTAATGCCTAAACAGTGTTTTTTTGTTTTTCTTTTTACAAAAAATGTCACAGTTTTTCGCCAGAAGGGTTTATATATAATAAATGTCTCAAACGTCTCAAATATATTATATATAATGAATGTCTCAAAATGTCTATATATAACAATAAATCAAGAAACATCTGTAATATTTGTGGTAATCAGTATCTGTTGATCAGTTCTGCACACCAGCTTGGAGGAATCGCTCTGGTGTCTCATGAACGCAGAGGAGAAACTTGTATCCAACAATGGAAATGGCATTTCTATGGCATTTATATCCTTGAAATGGCATGAATCTTCTTCGACAGACCACGAATCGTCCACGGCAGGCTTCGACAAACTACGACAAAGTGTGAAAACGTGGGTCTGGACGTCAAGCCAAGAGAAAAATCGCCGTATTTAGGCCACGCCCTCCCATAAACATGAAAAAAAAAGCCAGAAAAAGCCACGACATGCCCTTGACACTCCGAGTAAACTTGCGTAATCATGCGAAAAGGCCGTGCCACGACAGCCACGGCAAAATACTCGTATGTGTGAGTTTCTTGGACAATGAGTTCACTGTATTCAAATGACCTCCACAGTCGCAAGATCTCAATCCAACGGAGAACCTTTGGGATGTGGTGGATCGGGAAATTTGCATCGTGTCTGTGCAGCCGACAAATCTGGAGCAACTGCATTGTGCCACCATGTCAATATGGATCAAAATATCTAAAGAATGTTTCCAGCACCTTGTTAAATCTAGCGGTTCTGAAGGCAAAAGGGAATCCAACCCAGTACTAGCTAATATAGCGGCTGGCAGGTGTATTTTATAAATAAAAATGAGTGTGTTTTCACTTTGCACCTTCAGATGATCTTCGTGTTGCATTAGTTTCTCCCTCAGTGCAACACCTCGCCACTGTTCGTCCTGCACAACAGATGGGAAAGAAAACATGGGATTTATTATATAATTAAAGACATTTCTATGAGATACTCCCCGATTTACGTCACAGGATTCTGTTAAAAAAATCCATCATAAATTGATAAGCAGTCATAGTGGGGCCTAAATGTTTAAATACAACCACAGCTTTTCTTTACTATATCTCGTGACACACTGACGACGGAGTTCCTAGTGGGAGAATGCAGCATGTTATGAATTACTGCTTATCCCTTGCCTGGGAAAAGTCAAAATCCAGAGTTCGATTTCTGCCGAACGTGAATTTATGTTTATCATCAGATTCCCATTGTAAACTCTCGTATCTAGCTGTACTGTTCACTCTGACAAACGTGCCATATGCCATCCTCTTTGGTGTTTAATGCATGAATTTGCCACCAAAAACTATTTTTATGCAAAACCCACACAGAACATTACTGTGCTGTTGTTTATGTAGTTAATATAAAACGACAGTGAAAGTAAATGCGATCATGATAAAGACTTTTTGCCCATACATTATTGCTGTACGCTGATTGTCTCACATTCCATGAAGCTGATGAGGGATCCACCTCGAAGCTTTCTCTATCTGCAGGATGAAACTCCAGCTCCTTCATACCGCTGTCCAGTTCTGCTTTGACTTCAGCCCTCAGAGAGCACACAGACTCCTTAATCTCACGAAGGCGATTCTGCTCCTCTCCCTCCCTCCACAGCTGAGGACCCAAATACAGAAAACACGTCTCAATTTAAAGAATTAGATTTTTCAGTGGGACTCAGTGGGAGCTTTTCTGTGTTTCAGTCAACCATACTTCTGTGCCACATCTCTCTGTGTTCAGGGTTTCTTGGAAGAGCTGGATCCGAGAATGACAGGTTTCTAGTTTCTCCCTTAACTCCCTCTGCTCCTCAGTCCTGGCCCACAGCTTGGCCTGACACTCAGCTAGATCCTGCTCTGTAAACACATACACATCATTCCACATCATTGGTCTCAAATACAACCAAACAACTAATAAAATAAAAATAAAATTGGTGTAACTAATGCAATTACATATTTTAAGTGTTAGAAAAAATAGTTTTTATTACACGGAGTGCTAAAAACATGTTTAAATTCTTTAGGTCCTGAAGTCAACCACACAAGCTGTAAAAGTTTACACGGTTTACAAGCATATACACTAGTGGAGCATGTATACTAAATACACATTTTATTTACATTAATACATATAGAGGTAGTGGAAACAATCATTTGGCCAAGTTGTGTAAATCATTAGGTAGGGGATTTACCCAGTTGAGCCACTCTGTCTTGCAATAGTGCACACTGCTTCTGGTCTGCCTGTAGAAAGCTCCTCTTCTCCTCCAGCTCTGCCACAGCAGCTGTGACTTGTTCCATCTTCTCCACCCGCTGGGCGAGAGCTTCCTCTACCGCCTGCATCTGGGCCTGCAGCTTCTGTTGCTGATCTTTCTGCAGCTCGTTCAACTCTAAACTCTGTTGCTGCTGGGCCTTCAGGCACTGGCAACAAAAAGTATATTTAAATGCCCCCAAAAGAAGTTATCAGTGCCTATGTAGACTAATAGCACAGCTACAAAGCTATTTTTGTGATTTTTATAGGACGTGCCAGGTGGTTAGCTTTTAACCAACCAGCTTTCAAAATGTAAAACCAAAGTAGGCGTACAACAATTTCCTGCAGAAAATGCGAGTGTGATTACCATGATGCAAGTGCCGGATCAGGGTGCTTCTCGGTCCATGCCTGCCAATTTTCGTTTTCCTACCTCAATTTGGCCGTAATGTTAAGTCAATGGGAAATTTTTCTCGCGTTTTCGCGCATAGCGCGTGAATGCGACGTTAGATTTCTTAGCGGTAGACAAGCAACCATCCCCCAAGAACTCTGCATGTTTTGGTGTTTGTCCTGTGTCAAGATCTCGAAAACTGTGGGCAAAATTGAGCGTCAAAAAAGGCCAAATAACATTGTGCTCAATGGGTTTCCTATGGCCGGAAATTGTGGGCGTGGTAAAAAAAGAGACAGGAGTGCCCGATCACGCCGTGACTTCAAGTGCTGGGTCAGGGTGCCCCAAATTTAATGTTTCTAGCTCAAAAATTGTCAGAGTTACGGCCGTCCGAAGTTGGCCATAATGTTAAGTCAATGGGAAATTTCTCTTGCGTTTTCGTGCATAGGGAAATGCGATTTCTTATCTGTATACAAGCAACCTTCTCCCGAGATTTTGTCCCGTGTCGATATCTCGAAAACTCCGGGCGAAATAGCGCGTAAAAAAAAACGGCGGAATAATAATAATAATAATAATAATAATAATAATAATAAGAAGAAGAAGATAGATGACCTTCGGATTTCAAGTGTGATTGCCATAGGCAATAAAACACATTCATGTTTGCTGGCTAGGCTGGATCTTTAATTATAGACTATAAATTAAAATCAGACGCAATTTGGTTATACAGCACAAAATGCTACCATACATCTTCCTCTTTCTTATATTGTGACTGCTTCCTTGCCACTGCAGCCTCTAGCTCCTTCAGCTGATGCTCCAATTTGTCCACTCTTTGTCTTCTCCTTTCAATTTTCTCTTCGAGCACGGCCTTCTGTTCACGCTGCTGCTTGGCAAGATCATAAAGCTTTTGACGACCATCTTCCACCTCCTATTCACAGAAAAACAGGAAATGTAGTTAAAAGGCACAAAAAGTTAAGTATCAGAGATGCCCAACTCTGGAGTCAAGCAGTTTGGTAATTAAAAGGTTATGTTAGAATTTACCAAGAAAGAATGTTCATGGACCTTCAGGGTAGTTTGATGTTCTTAGCAATTTAAGAAGATAAAACAACAGCTGAAGGAACATTAGGATTTTAAGAAAAATGAGAAAGGAAAGTATGGCTTTATTTCAGCAATAAAATCCTTAATGTAGCAGCTGCCAAACCAACATATATGTCATGACACATCTGATGCTGTTATAGTTAGTGCTTCTGACACAAATGTGTATAGATTCTGTGTTCATAACATTCCTAACTACATATTTGGCTTTCCACTCAAGCTGTGGGTGGTTGAAGAGAGCAACTGGACTT
>JAVSBU010315594.1:0-11237 GCA_033118015.1 Loricariichthys derbyi | reverse complement strand
GTAGTGGAAGGGCTTTATTTGACCTTCTCAAAATGGCTGATGTCATGATTCATCCACACGCTTTCTGCAGGAAGATCGTTGCTCATTTTTAAGATGTTAGGGTAAAAATAACTTTTTGTTGCTCATTTTAAATAAAACACTTCCTCTATTTAAACAATGCATACTTCATTAATAACTAATTATTTCTATTACAGTTAAATCGTGTTAAAAATGTGTGTATCAAATTCGATACTGCAGGTATATAAGGTACAAGTTGCCAAAAATGCCTAACATATCAAATGGAATACAAAAAAAAATCATAAACAAAATGATCTGGCAAAAAAAAAAATTAGATTTTGAGTAAAGGTGGCCTAATCATCTCAGTTTCACAAAATTAGAAGTTTATGACTATTTTTTGATGGGTCAGGCTTTACATGGTTAAAAATTAGTTTTAAATAATGCTGTTGCAGCAAAACGTTCTATTGTAACAGGTTCAACAACAACAAAAAAACTTCCTCAAAGTGAAGAAACAAGCTCATAGAACTAAAGAACTGAGTTCAAGCCCGTATGACTCTCCCTCTGGTGTTCAAAAAGTGCAATTGCATTCATTAGGAGTAATAACCAGAATGCGTCAGCACAACTACAGGCAATTTTGTGCAGCTGCATCAGTGATGTTTAGTGTTTGTAAACCATCCACACAGATTGGGGTCGTACTTCCATCCTCTGTGTGTATGCAATTTAGCTAATTTAGCGCTAAATCAAAACTAGGGCAGTTTGCAGCGTCTCATTATAAGCTAACTGTGGATTGGCCAGGCTGAGCTGCTCCAGTTTCAATACTCTGCATAACGATCTGCCTTTTTCTCTGCAGGTTACAAATCGCTATATGTCCCAACTCAAAGATGCCCACAAATCCCACCCGTTTGTGAAGGAGTATCTCACCAAGGTAAGGGTAAATCTGGCAAATCACTTCTTTGTTTCCTTATGAGAGAAGATTTATTGGGTTATTTGGTGCTCAACATCTGCCTTTTGGATCAGTAACGGATTTATATGCTCCTTACAGGAAAATGAGTTTGATAGACTCGTGATGCAGTACGCTCCCAGCGCCTGAACTCGACCTGCCTTCAAAAAGCAAACCTTCTCCAGTCTTTGATTTATTATTATAAACATTCCTGTATACTGAATTAATAAACTGAGTTTATCATGTGATTTGATGTGGAGCGTTATTAGTGTTGTCTGTTATTAAAAACAATACTTTATGCACGGTTTCTTAAGATTTATGACATTAGAGTAGTAAGTGAGCGGTTAATTCTTGTAGTCATTGAGGAGGATGTGGGAGAAATGAAGACATAAAGATCTCAATGGCCAAAACTTTGGGTCAAAGCCTTTCCGAAACACCAAGGCTTGCAGGTTGCCAATAAATCGGTGATGCTGCGTGCCTGATGAAGGCTATAGTTTTCTTAGAACCACCAGATCTACTGTGGCACACATTCCAGAAATGCAAACATGTTCGTTATGAGTCAACCAAGTGCTTTTAACCCTGTACGTTAAAAATGGAAATGTCTGGATTTAAAATAAGGCACTTTTCTGTTTTCCCTCCACGGCCATGCCTGACTCAACTCATCAGATAATTAGCTAATTAACTCAGCATGAACTGAGGTGTGAAGAGCAGATGCTCAGATATTGAGGCGTTAATGCTAGCATGCTGTTAGGACTTTGGAGACGACCTCTGTCTCTCTCATTAAAAAAAAATGAGAGGTGCAAAAAGCACAAGCTGATGTTAGCAAGATTAATGATTTAGCCTAACACTTCTTCATTAGCTTTACTTGCATTTAAGATCTAAATTGCTTCATGATCTATAGACAAGGGTTTGCTATTTGTCTCTATATTATATTCCCAAGACTTTCAAACATGGCTTCCATCAGTAGGATGACTCTTTTCCTAAATATAACTTTGAAACCTCTATATTTAGTTGTTTCTTTTTCATAGGCCATATGTTCAGTATCTGCTTTAATCCTGGCACAGACCCTATATCACATGAGCACACACCCAGAACCACAGGATTACTCTCTTTCCACCCAAGAGGAATGTTTGGATGGTAGACGTAAGCCGGAGACAGCAACCCGAGGCAAGAGTCAAACCTGGGTCGATATCTCCATTTAGGTTGTGATCCATCCAAGAGCATTCCTGCCTTGTGCCCAGTGTTGCTCCTGTTTCCTCCATGACACTCACCCATATGCACTGCTTACTGAAGATAATTGCAGCCACGTGGCCTTCTGGTCAGCTCCAGTTTAAATCCGATGCAGTATTATGTATGTCCACCAGATGGCACTGCAGCCGCGTTTCTTCCAAATGTTGTTATAGACATTACAGTTAGGCCTTTAGAGGGCGCCCTTCATCCTGAGCCACAATCCAATAAACTGCTTATGCAAAAGTGGCAGCTTACCAATGTCCATAGTCCACCACCATCTAAACTTCAACCAGACTGTGTAAAGTTCTCAAAAATGCACAGTACATGCACAACACCCAGCTAGAATTTTCTTTTTGCAGGAATACATCTCAGCCAAGAAAAGAGCAACGGTCCAAATCTTGATCCGCTGCAGATTTAATGTTATTGAAGCATATGGAAAGCAAAAGAATATGGCTTTCCTACAAAATGCATCTAATTGATCAACACACTGGGCTCTTTGTCTGAAAAAAACTTCAGATTTGAGCTTTATCGTGACTTTTACCATGAAAAGTCATTGGGATTCTATCGATGTCTGCACAACCACAGGATTTATTAGGCAGCCGAGGGAACAGCCGTCTCTGGATCCAATTGTTTTTCATGAGCAGCTCTGGTCTAATACTTTTGATTATAAAAAAAGAGTCACAAACTTGGTTCTTGGACTGCTTATGTTTCACTGCTTGTTTCAGGAAGAAGAAATCTTTATAGATAGTAATAAAATCAGATACTGCAGATTAAGGGACTGTGGTGCTGCCTTGGTCATGGTATTGGACTGTGGAGCAAACGGTCCAGGGTTTTATTCCCCACCTCTGCTAATGTGCATTAGATTGTAGGATTGTATCAGCTGTTCTAGATAACGGCGCCTGATAAAAGATCAAAATACTGTAAAATAATGGATCATATTTATAGCTGTTATTTAAACACACTTGAGCACATCATGCATTTTCTTCTCATCTGAATTACCTTATATTGTATGAAACCTTTTCCTTGTTAAACTGAATGAATCATCCCGTCCTGTGCTTCTAAATAATAAGCAAACGATCACTTTGTTCTCCCAGAGGATCAGAAACAGGCCCTACAAATTCAACCAAGAACAGACCCCGATTTTTCTGCTTCTTTTTCATTTCCCTTTCAAGGCTCTGACAGCTTGAATGTTTTCATCCTGTTAGCCTTGGAGTCCCACAGGATCGCGTTTTGTTTTTCAAAGTGCATCAGACGAGCGGCGGTAACGCACCATTTACTTTGTGTAAAGTCAGGAGAAAAACCTAAACAGTGTGCTCTCGTGGGCTTCTGTTGTTTGTGACGGCAATTTCATACCAATAGCTTGTGGGTGAAGTGGCTCAGTCCTTCGAGTTGCAGCTAAAACAAACCCATACGCATACGGATGTTTGCTAAACGAAGTCCGCAAATGTTTGGGACTCTCGATATGATTTAATTTTCAATTTATTTCTGATTATACAGCAATACAATTTGGTTAAGCAACTTTACATGGAAGTAGACGCCTTAACTAAGGGATTTTGAGGGATTAGTTAGCTCCTGTACGTTAGCATTCTATAGAGAATCCTTTATAAAGGCCAATTTCATAGCATTACCTGTAGGCTAAAATGCTCACGACTGAACTACCACTGAATACAAAATTTTCATGTCTTAGTAGCCAATACAACAAAATGAATAGGGACGTTCATTTGAATATACAATGTTTACAAATATACACAAATTGGAAGAGGAGAAAAGAAGGCTATCTAGGTCCCATTCGAACCACCCACATTGAACAGAGGGCGTGGCTTATGAGACAGTTATGAGACATTTACACAGCAGTCCGTTGATCCCTTAATAGACGGTTTAACCCCCATTCACACTTTAACCCATGTGATCCTAACGAGAACCAAGAAAACGACAAGTTGCCTTCAACTCAAACATTCAAGTCTACTAGAATGAAATGTGTCAACTGTAAAGTATGGTGGAGGAAATATGAAGTTTAAAGCCTTAGTTTTTAGTTTTGGCTAAAAACAGCTTACTTTTTTCAGAACCAAACGGAAAGTCGTAAAAGTGGACCCTCTTATATGAGCTAATGAAGATAAACATCCAAAGCTTTGGGTGTGATGATATTCTAGTGTCTACATACTTTTGGCTATGTATGAGGGTAAATATATTGGGCTCTGAAGTACTGTCATAAATCAATATGCAAGATTCACCAGAACACGCAAATTCACAAAAACGTTCACAAAAACTCTTCAAGAGGGTTCAATGCTCAAAATCTACATGAGTGAGCCTCATAAATCCAGAGAAAATGATGCAAATCAATGTAAAGCATTGTGCTGTGATCTACATGACCTCTGGGAAAGGCTTGATGGACTAGAACCTAATCAGAAGCTTCTCACTGTCTCATATATCTTCTCATATATCCATAGTCTAGAAACCCTGTGTGGTTTTATTACACCTGTAAAGTTTATGTTTGACACCATAACCACACATTAACCGTGCTATTCAGATTAGCTGTGGCTTTATCGCAGGAAATGAGGTCACAAATCAAGCAAGTCAACTTGTGTCCTAGCACCTGAAGGTGATGTTCACCATTCTGTCCTACAGGTATATTATTAATAACTAATGGCTGTATGTATGTAAATCCCACCATGGTTAAATTAATAAGAACCACTGACTTAGTATAAATAGGTACCAAGGATTATTAATCAGAAGTATAAAATCTAGGCTCCATGCTCCACTGCTGGAACTTTACAACAAGCCCTTAATCATGAACTGCTCATTAGTAAGTCTCTGAGGATGAGCATAATAATAGTAATAGTAATTTGAATAATATTATGATTTGTATTATTATAGTGAAGTCTTAGTTATGGTAGCAGAGTATGGATTTTTAATATTGTTATGAATATAATTTTTATTTGATGTTTAAATGATGATGATTATATTATTATTATTATTATTATTATTACTAACCTTTTGTGTTATTATCATTATTATTATTAGCCTTCTGTATTATTATTATTATTACTATTATTATTATTATTATTATTATTATTGACCAACTAGGTTATTATTATTATTATTATTAGCCTTCTGTATTATTATTATTATTATTATTGTTATTATTATTATTATTATTGACCAACTATGTTATTATTATTATTATTATTATTATTATTATTATTATGATCATAATAATAGTAATAGTAATAGTAATTTGAATAATATTATGATATTATTATATTATTATAGTGAAGTCTTAGTTGTGGTAGCAGAGTATAGATATTTAATATTGTTAGGAATATCATTTTTATTTGATGTTTAAATGATGATGATTATATTATTATTATTATTATTATTATTATTATTATTATTATTATTATTACTGACCAACTGTATTATTATTATTATTATTATTATTATTATTATTATTATTGACCTTCTGTGTTATTATTATTATTATTATTATTATTATTATTATTATTATTGGCCTTCTGTATTTTTATTATTATTATTATTATTATTATTACTATTATTATTATTGGCCTTCTGTATTTTTATTATTATTATTATTATTATTATTATTATTATTATTATTTTCTTTTTAATTATTATTGTTTTTATTTTTATTATTATTATTGGCCTTCTGTATTATTATTATTATTATTATTATTATTATTATTATTATTGTCCTTCTGTATTATTATTATTATTATTATTATTATTATTATTATTTTCTTTTTAATTATTATTATTTTTATTTTTATTATTATTATAGGCCTTCTGTATTATTATTATTATTATTATTATTATTATTATTATTATTATTATTATTATTATTATTCTTCTTTTTTATTATTATTATTATTATTATTATTATTATTTTTTTTTTTAATATTTTTTTTTTTATTTTTATTATTATTATTATTATTAATATTATTATTATTATTATTATTGGCCTTCTGTATTATTATTATTATTTTCTTTTTTATTATTTTTATTTTTATTATTATTATTATTGGCCTTCTGTATATTATTATTATTATTATTATTATTATTATTTTCTTTTTTATTATTCTTATTTTTATTTTTATTATTATTATTATTATTATTATTATTACTGGCCTTCTGTATTATTATTGTTATTATTATTATTATTATTATTATTATTATTATTGGCCTTCTGTATTATTATTATTATTATTATTATTATTATTTTCTTTTTTATTATTATTATTTTTATTTTTATTATTATTATTGGCCTTCTGTATTATTATTATTATTATTATTATTATTGGCCTTCTGTATTATTATTATTATTATTATTATTGTCTTTTTTATTATTATTATTTTTATTATTATTATTATTGGCCTTCTGTATTATTATTATAAGCCGAGAGCTTGGCGTTGTCACGTGACACGGAGGCGGAGCTTGCTAGGCTCTCAGCCAATAGGAGCGGACGTGAAGCCGAGGCTGTTTGGAAAATGGACAGCAGGAATAACGGGACTGAGTGAATATTGGAGAAAAATGCAGCACTCTCTCCTTAATGTCGGATTTTGGTGTTCTAAACAGACTGACGGTGAGCAAGATCGGCTGTGTTTGTGTGTGTAAAGCCGAGCCCGAGCCTGCAGCACGTATTAGGGTAGAGTGAGAGGCAGGGATGGCCTGGATGTGGAAGGTGAGCAGAGAGTTCCTCTTCTTCTTCTTCTTTCTCTTCTTCTTCTTCTTTCTCTTCTCCTTCTTTAATGGAAGCAGGAGAGTGTAAAGCAGCTCACAGAGGGGCTTCGACTGATCATCATAATCTCAATCCATCAGACATAAGGCGGCCTAAGAGCTCTTAGTAGTAAGCCAGTGTTTGCTGAAATGTTAGCACTGAATAATAAATATGTGACTGAGAGGTGTGTATATATATGTATGTATGTATGTATGTGTGTGTGTGTGTGTGTGTGTGTGTGTGTGTGTGTGTGTGTGTGTGTGTATAAAGCCTAAACCTGTATATAGACTTAAATACAGACTAGATTCAAATGTTCCTCTTGACTGCAGAGCTACAATAAAGTATTTTCTAAATGTGATTTTGCTCTGTGTTAAATGAGAAGGAGACTCAACATGTCCCTTTTATTCAGAGTTTCACCATGATCTCACTGTCAGTCTCACTGTTCTTCTCCACCCTGTACTCTAATTTTGGACCTGGGTTTCACATCCCAGTCTGTTTCAAACAGCTGACTTTAAAATAAAGAAATAAAGGCCTGGAACTTTTACTCAAAGCAGGAACCCTTACAGTGTAGAAATGGACCTAACAGATGTGTTGTGGTGTTTTCCTAAATGAACTTTAATCTTTCTTCTACATCATTATGCCATTTTTCTGTGTGACGATATTTTAAGGCTTATAAGCACCACATATTCACTGTGTATGGGTAAAAGGAAGGATGATTCTTGTTTGTGAGGTCAAGAACAAAGATAAGTAGGTTCTGCTTGCAGTGGTGTTTGTTTCATTGCATGGAACACTGAAAGCCTGATGTCAAACTCCATATGCTCCATGTACCAAAAACTGCAGTAAATGTTTGATTGTCTGGATATACACAAATTTTAAGGCCTTCTCCAGCCAGTGTCACGTAATACGACTCACCCTGCCCCCACTACAAGGGCTTATGGACTGTAGCCCAAACATCTAGGCCATATTTAGCACCGTAGAGCCTCCTGAACCTTAGTAAAACCAGGATCTGAAACTCACTAACTGACAAACCACACCTTAAATCACCAGATAAGAACCAGAGTGTTCATAAAGTCATAAAGGAGGTCCTCATTATCATCTGTCGGCCAGCTGTGTTGTTGGTTCCCTGGTTTCATTGGTGTTTACGTTGTTCAGGAAGCTCTCACATCATCAGGACCCAGCAGTTTTGTTGGTACTGCTGATGTTCATAAAGTCCTTGAGCTCAGCAAAAATAGCTTGTTGGCTCATACTATTGGGTATAAAGTACAGGAACCGTCTTTTCCCCAGCATAATATAATATTTCTCACAAAATTCTGTCTTTTAATAACATTGAGATAATTAATTTTTGTCTCTGTATATCTGGAACAATGCCATGGCGTAAGATTTTAACAGATTAGCATTAAGTAGTGTGAGATTTAGCAGAAAAGGTTATGGGTAGTATCTCGATATGTTGGGGTATTATCTCTGAAGTTTGTGCGCTCGAAAAAGTTTTGTAGTATGAATCACAAAATTTAGACTTGGTAAAGATGGAAGTTTTTTCTTAGAACTTCGGCATATTTCAAGTTAAAGTTAAGGAGGGCCCCCCAGTCAAGTTACCGATTCTGGTTGATTTGATTTTTAGTTGACAGACTTGCCCAAACTTTCGAATAAGACCTTTGAATAAAAATAGCCAGTGAAGAGTTGGATCATCACTTCGTTCAGAGCATGATAATCCTGATTTGAGACTAAGGGTAGATGGATTAGGACGGCAGCTGTCTGTTTGAGGGTATGGTAACATGGCTCTCTATGCTCTTAACATCGGTCTGGATTATGGCATTAGTCTTATCTGTTAATGCTGATGATGATTCCACTCATGCTAACTTTGCGTCATGGGGGATTTGGATGGGAAAAGTGGACAGGTTTGATTGTATGTAAGTAGCTTAAGGAGAAAGTGAGGAGGGACCGAGGTAGAGACCAGATGTTGGTGTTGTGAGTCTGGGATTTGAGTAGATACTTATATATTTGGCTCCCTGGTCAAAAAAAGGTCTCCATCTTTGGGGGCAGTGCTATCTGGGGTTGCTGCTGCAGTTCTGGGTCAGGTCTCGGTTCAGACTAGACCTACGTTTTTGGAAAGCTGAAACACATTTCTATTGATACTACTAATATTAACTGAATAATGACAAAAATGCTTTAATCTACTAGCGTGATGTTTATCTAGAAGAAAATATGTCTTCCCTTTAGAACAGATGGCTGAACCCTGGTCCAACAAAAACCCGACCACAGAATTTGGTACAGTGCCAGGTCACGACAAGGACATGCAGCCAAAAACACAAGTCACCATATGAGATGTTAATCCTTTTTACGGAAAAGATTCCCAGAGGTTTTGCGAATTGTTCTTTGTATGAACATATGATGAAAAACATAACTGATTGTTCGTGACTTGTCGTAATTTACTTATCATTTACATTCTTTTTTAAAATACCCTATATATTTACATTACAGTAGCATAAAAAGAATATAACCGCAGTCGATTTCCATCAACGACCTGTTTCACAGAACATAATGAGGTCGTTAATATAACGATCCCTGCCATATTCTCACCATGCCAGTAAAGGACTGTAGGATGTGGAATGGCAGGGTACAAAACCGGCAAAGCAAATGAGCTTATACCAGCTCGTATCCACTGGCGTGGCACTGATGCATGGCAATTGGTTTCACCTGCACTTGTCATTATAAAAGACGGACGTTGGAGCAAAGCAGTGTGGCACCATTACTCATGTTATGGGAAGGACTGCACGCCATTCGGTATTGCTTTGCTCCTGGAGCCAGGTGTGTGCATCAGTGCCACTCATGGGTGACCCAAGGGAGTTAGGAACAGGTGGTAACCCCCCTTTTGACCTGTTTGACCAGCTGGGGTGGTGTAGAGCCAGGAGGCTCGAGGTAATGATAGGGTTTATGTGGGAAGTGTAGGGAAAGCGCGCACCCCTCATTATCTTTGGAAAAGGTTTTTCAGGTCTGGTTGAGACTATTCTGAATAAGATTAATCAGGTTTTGCCTGTCAGGGTGAGCTACTGGGAATGTCCTTGCAGAAATGATCAGGAAATGCAGTAAATACATTCAGTCGACTCTGTGATTATCTGGATAGGATTTTAAGCAGCTCGTTCCAGCATGAGTGCATAAAGCATGCACTTTTGCATTGCTAATGTTGTTTTTGTGCCAAAGAGCTTTCTGGTGATGTTTTGAGACATGCCGTGATTTTAAAACTCTCCAGGCTCAGTCAGAATTAAAGGTGGTTATCTGTTGAGGCTAGTAAGGGAGTCAAGTAAAAAAAAACATGAACAAGCTATCAAAAATGCATTTGTTGAATTAATTAGATTCGATCACTTTTACCTGCACTGACTGATTTGAATGAGGTTTTTGGCATTCACACCTCAAGGACAGAAATTTGAATACTTTTCCCTACAGTGTGAATTTATCCAAAAAGAGTGAAACTTCTGTCTCGTTTGACAGAATCCCTACGAACCAAGACAGGCTTTATTACAGTATCAGTACTCACTATCCTAATTCCTTCTCTGTCCCTCTCCCTATAATGGGGCTCTCATTGGACAGGCATTAACAGGTGACGTATTGTGGAACGTACAGGTCTGTACAATGGTTGTCCCTGACTGATGGCCAGACGATCTCTCGCTTCTCTGCGAAGATTCATTGACTTGCCCTCAACTAGGTTTGACACACCATTGTACTGTGATCTGTGTTTTTCGATTATAGTTGAAGCTGCTTAATTTTTTTCCGGCGATGATTTCCGCGTAGATGTGCCACAAGAACAGATGAGAAAAGACGAGACAGATGTTCTTGTTCTTTGTCTAATGACAGTCTTAAACAAATGGCTCAGTGAAAAATCCATTATACACAATTTTCCTCATATCCCAAACCATCAGTCAAGTTGGGTCCGATGACATGTCCATTAGATTATATATGTTTAAGAAATGCTATGATGACCACATAAACTTATTTCTTAGTCTCTTTATTAAAATGCAAACAGAAAATACCAGAAATTTGTTTGCTATATTGGAAAACTGAACTCCAGGGCTTTTAAATTATGCCGGCGCCAGGCACATTTTCCACCTACTCCACCACTCTGCGCCATCTGCTTTTTAATTTAAGTAGCGTAATTCATATATTTCCCGTTAGCTGTCAGTTATAACTTATGGTAAGGTGTCTGGTACACCCCCCTGTTACTCCAAAACAATTTGAAAGCCTTGCTACAGTGGCAATATTTAGTGTGAGCTCCCCTTACACTTGAGCAATAGGAATGCCAAGCTGATCCTTCTATGACTTTTTTGGAAGAGCAGCAGACAAGA
>JAVSBU010315485.1:0-11237 GCA_033118015.1 Loricariichthys derbyi | reverse complement strand
AGCCAAATTTGCATAATTTTCCGGACCTTCCTAAATGCTTAACCGCGATTTTTGCAGGTAAAACCGAAAAAGGCTTAACTCGGGCGCAACCGTGTATGTGTGAACGAGGCTTAACTCCGACCTTTCTATGCCCATGCCTGGTGGTCGACCCATTCTAGTGGTAGCCCCTTGGTGTCCCCCAGGGTCAGCTGGTGCCACCCCTCCTGCAAAGACGGGAAGGGAGTGTAGGACCAGGCAGTCCAAGGTAACGTCAGGGCCATTAGATAGGGTAGGGTCAGTTGAGTCAACGTGCCATGAATAATTCAATAGATAAATAGTGATGGCTCAGTGGGGAACAAATAGACAAATAATCATAAGATTGTGAGTTCAAATCCCAACTCTGCCACGATCCCACTGTTGGGCCCTTGAGCAAAACCTTCAACTGCCCTGCTCAACTGTCAGCCATTCTGTAAAAGAGCATCTGCTAAAGATTGTAAACATAAACAGGTTTTTGAAGACCTGCCTTTAGGAAGTCAGGTGACTGGCCACCAGCAGATACGCTACTCACCAGCAGATGTTTCTGCAGACGAACGTTCTTCTCCGTCTCCGTGATGCGCTGCTCCTCGCTTCGGTCCTGGTACGTTTCCGCAGACCTTAACTCTGCACTGGCTTCGGCGCTGCTCTCATCATTCTCGTCGTGATCATTTTCATTTTGAGATGAAGCCTGGAAATGGACGTACCTCAGCTTGCTGTTCAGCTCATCTTTGGTCTTTTCCAGATCCACCTTCACGATGATTGCCTGGTGAGAATCACAAAAAACAGATATGCCGAAATAAGGAAACACTAACATGCTTAATCTTTGTGTCACTTGTCTTTTCAGTTGGCTTAACGGCACCCCTGTATGTAGTAATTTTGTTAAACCTCCATTTGCCAGCATAACAGAACTAAATTTGTAAAGCTTTGTGAGATCTGAGATTCCTCGGCAGAGACACTCGCCAGATCCTTCAGACTTCTGGATCCTCTCTTGTGGACTCTTCTCTTCTATCCTCAGTTTACAGTGAGATTAGGTTTTGGACAGTTACGTTCACATCAGATGCTTGCTTCTTTTCTTCCTGAACCATTTTTTTAAATAATTATTATACTGATTGACAAAGAAAGGTGAATACAATACATACAAAATATTATTTACCTCCACAAAATCTCTATTCAACTTCCTTCTCACTGAACCATTTGATATGGATCTGCATGTATGTTTGGACCATCCTCCTGCTGGCAGATCCAACCGTGACCCAGTTGTACCTTCCCCAATAGCAAATTGAGTGATGACCCAGTTCTGGACCCAGTTGCACTTTCTTTCGACCCACACACTGTCGTAGAACAATGGTGATAACCAGTACACAGCAATAACTGCGTCCAACGGGCCACATCTGCTCCAAAATGCAAACCCTGCACAAACATTACCTTTGGTAGATAACATATGGGCTAGATGGCAACAGTTGGGCTGCAGTTGGCACGTATTATACCTGCCATTGGCATAACCAAGCCAAAACTATTTCAACTGGGCCATAGTTGGCCAAGAACTGTCCTTCATCTGCAGATAAAGCCAGATTTTTTTAAGGTCTCCTGGTTCATATTAATAACATGTATCGTAACAAAATTCCAAGGGCCTTTGGAAGAAAACAGCCACAACATCATGTATTTAATAATAGCTGGCTTCAGGTTCTCCTTGTTGAACATCCTTTTTATATGCCAAATCTATCTTGAGTGTTTGTTGAAAAAAAACATTTTTTCTCATCAGATCATAGAACTGGCTGCAGTCCACATTCTCATAGAACCTAAAGCGCTTATGTTTGTGGTTAGATGAACAATTCATCAGAGACACTCAATAGTTTCTTGGTTTGCAGGTGGCATCTGGAGCCTCATATTGTTCACATCTCCAACTGATAATCCTTGGATAAATGTTTTTTCATAAGAGTACAATATCATCTCTATCTCTATTCTCCAGGAAGCTTCATTACAGGCCCAGTTGGTTTAAACATCTTAATTATTGCAACAGTGATTTTTCAGACTATCACATATAGCCTTACAAATCTTCACCATTCTAATAATGAAGTGAGTGTAACTGGAATTATTGCCACCGAATAAATATGCCCCTGTCATATTGAAAGTTCCTGATTTATTCCAGCTAAATGAGTAACTGCCGGAATCGAGTCTTTGGGGCCTGGGTTGGGCTTGCAACGTGAAAGACAGATGATGTCCAGAGTACACCTCTACCTAGGCCAAGTGAATTCTGGGTTAGACTCCAGACCCTCCCTTGTGATCCTCAACAGGATAAGCAGCGAATAAAATGGGATGCTGTAATTAAGAGTCAGATATCTCAAATATTGAGATTAATTTTCATTTGTAATCCAACCTTTTTTATTCACTTTTACCAAGGGTGCCAGTCATTTTGGTGCTGTTTTCTATGCTGTTTTAGGGTACACCTTACAGTGGTGCATGAAGGTTTGTGAACCCTAAAACATCATCAGATTTTCACACAAGTCCTATTTATATATTCTGATATAATCCAGCATTCATTGTGCCATCAATGATGGCAAGCCGTCCTGGCCCAGATGCAGCAAAACAGGCCCAAACCATAACACTACCACCACCACCATAGATTCACATATGGAATAAGGTTCTTATGTTGTAATGCATTGTTTTCCTTTTTCCAAATATAATGCTTTTATTTTAAACCAAAAAGTTCTAAAGTTCTCATCCATCCACAAAACATTCTTCCAATAACCTTCTGGCTTGTACATGTGATCTTTAACAAATTGCAGATGTGCAGATATTCTTTTTGGAGATCAGTGGCTTTCTCCTTGTAACCCTGCCATGCACACCATTGTTGTTCACTGTTCTTCTGATGGTGGACTCATGAACATTAACATCAGCCAATGTAAGAGAGGCCTTCAGTTGCGTAGAAGTTACCCTTTGTGACATCGCCAACTATTACACGCCTTGCTCTTGGAGTGATCTTTATTGGTTGACCACTCCTGGGGAGGGTAACAATGATCTTGAATTTCCTCCATATGTACACAATCTGTCTGACTGTAGATTGGTGGAGTCTAGACTTTTTAGAGATGGTATTGTAACCTTTTCCAGCTTGAGCATCAACAGCTCTTTTTTCTGAGGTCCTCAGAAATATTCTTTGTTCATGCCATGATATACTTTCACAAATGTGTGTTATGAAGAGCAGACTTTGATAGATCCCTGTTCTTTAAATAAAAAAGGGTGCCTCCTCACACCTGATTATCATCCCATTAATTAAAACACCTGACTCTAATTTCATTTGCAAATTAACTGCTAATCCTAAAGGTTCACATACTTTTGCCAATCCTTATTATTTAACATTGGATCATTTTCCTCAATAAATAAATGACAAGGTATAATATTTGTGTCTCCTTTATATAACCAGGGTCTCTTTATTGACTTTTAGGATTTGTGTGAAAATCTGATGATGTTTTAGGTCATATGCAGAAATATAGAAAATTTAAAAGGGTTCACAAACTTTCAAGCACCACCATACATACAGTTTCAGTTACAGCGCAGTTCACTCTCACCCGCTTCTGCCACTTCCTGGCTTCGTCCTCCTTCTTCTTCTTCGCATCTTCCAGCAGTGAGATCTTGGAGGTGAGCAGAGCCAATTCTGTGACCTTCAGACAGCAAAACAGGATGTGTGATAAAATAAATGCCGATATGCAGCTCCCACTAGCCAAATTCCTAGTCTCACATATCTTGTTGGGTGTTTTAATCCCCAGTCATGCTGAACCACTAACCCACTTTAATGAAAGATGGCCAGAAAATGAAACCTGAGAAATCACATTCTTCACTAAGTGTGTATCAGTGTAACGTACAGGATGTAGATGGTTTTTGGCTTTTACAGTGGGTTGAATACTACTTGGAGGCACTGTAGAAGCAAAGCAAAGCTTTGTGGTTCTGGTTAATGTTTGTACCAGGTTCTCCTGGCTCTTGATTTGGTTCTCAGACTGTTGTAGCAGTGCAGCTTTGGCTTGTTCTGCCATCCTACGATCTCCCTCCAGTCTCTCAGCTTCCTCCTGAGCCAGCTTCCTTTCTTTCTCCAGCTCCAGCACACGCTTCGTCTGCTCCTCCAGCTCTGACATTTACAATAATGCAGCAAGAGCATTTTTACCAAAAAAATTCACGATGTTCATCAGAAATAAGGTTCTAGTTCTGCTGCTCTGACCCTCCTGAGCTTTCTTGGCCTGATCCTCGATCTGCCTCAGTCGCTCCATCAGCTCCATGGTCTGTCTAGCAATTTTTTCGGACTCTCTCTCAGCATTCTCCCTCTTCTTTTTTTCATTTTCCAGCATCGTCCTGAAACAAACCGGCAGGATTATTATCTGAAATGACAGTACTAAGATAAGAATAGCTATAACTCGGTGTCTTTAATGCAGTGCCTGGTGCAGACATTTTACTCTTCCTCTCACCTCTCCTGCTGCCTTTTGCTCTTCTCCACTCGAGCCTGGACCTTCATCTGCTGCACCTCGATGGTGTCAGGTTTGCGCCGCCGCATGTACAGGTCGTGGTTGCCCATGCACAGAGCCAGGATTCTCTTGTTGATGCGTAAACGAGGTGCGTAAAACACAAAATCCTGCAGCAAGAGAATAAAAGATGATCTGAAATAAGAAAGACTGAGTACCATTCATCTACAGTAGTATTCATTTTTACTGTTACTGTGCTACGAGCTAACATCAAGACTTTGTTTGAGTCAGTGCCAGAGTGGTAAAAATAACGTCCAGGTCATTTTAACTTCTTTTAAAGTTCATTTTCTGCATTCTATGCCCAGGAGCTAAATTGTAGCTTCATTTAACCAGTTTCTTTCACCATGGAAAAAGTGAGCCAGGCTTGGCCATGAAAATCCCAGACTAAACAGTGACCCCCTCCAGCCCTGGTGTGAGTCAGCAAGTGCTCACAGTGAGCTCACATGCATAGCAAAGAGCCTAAGTAATTATAGAAATTGTGCAGGTGTCTAGTACATAAAGTTTCCTTGTAATCTACTTAGGACATCTACCTGAAATCTACCTGGCCTCCACCAGATACCAAATATTATATTTATGATCCTATGATGGATTGGCACCCTGTCTAGGTTTGTTCCTGCCTTGTGCCCTGTGTCAACAGCATCTCTCCAGTGACCCTGTCACTATTGACCCTTCAGCTATTGCAGCTTCACTCTTTTGCGGGTTTTATAAGATATTAATGGGAAAAATTATGGGTTTTCTACTGAATTCATTTTGCGGAAAATATATATATTTTATGAATTTTTACATGAAAAAATCCCAAAATGTATAAAAATACATTACAAATATTAATTATTACTAATTATTAGGTATTACAGTGTTATTATTAGCTGTGTTTTATCATTTAAACCAGACCACTGATGTAGAGCTTCTGAGTGTTTAGGCGATTGCGATTAGGTGGTCTTTATTGACACCAAGCGGCGAGGCGCTGTTGCACGCCTAATTGAGTTCAGCTGTGGTTTAAAGCCTTAATATAGTGTATAAATACTTAAATAAATATACGTTTCTACTTCGTGGATTTTTGTTTATTGTCGGTGGTTCTGGAACGTATCTCCCGTGATAAACGAGGTATTACTGTATTATTAGTTTTGTTAGGATTTTGCCAAATTGACCTACCGTTGCCTTTTTATCAATTGGCTTGATGACGAATTTCTTGTCATTGAAGGAAATATTTCGGATCTCACTCCACGGGAATCCAATCTTTGGAGTCAGCCTGTGAAAAATAAGCATTAACTCAACTGAGGAGGAATGAATCTTTAATGCTATTTAGTGTGTGTTGTGTACTTGTCTGAGCGTTCGTAAATGTTCAGTCCCAAGGCGTCGACACCCAGCCATAACTCGGAACCCTTTTTATTCTTGATGCTGAAATAATTCACTCCGTACATATCCAGATCCTGAGAGATCTTCAGATATTCCAGCATGGCTTCCTCTCTATGAGGAAATACATACTGAATAAAGCTGTGGTACATCAGAATATGTCCTACACATATTCTGATTTTAAGACTGGAAATATAGATGAGAGAATGGAATGGTGTTACATCATCAAACAGGTCGGTCAGTGTTATGTTAAATTGCAGTATTGTGTTCGTATTACCTCCAAGATTGTTCATGTGACTGTAATCTTAAATTACTAATCCACAAGAGGTAGCTATATTGAATACCACAAAATACACAGAATACTTTTTGGAGATGACATGAGCACAGTACAGCATGCAGGTTCTACAGTTCAGAAAGTACATGGAATATGTTCCAGTACCTGAGTACAGAGTAAGATGAAGGAGGATGACTCACTGTGGCAACCCCTGAAAAGGGAAAGAAGAAGAAGATTTTCCAGTACCTGAGTAAACCCTTGTGCTGTTTGTGCCAGGCCTGAATCCTCTCCTCCCACTGCTCTTTGGCCATCAAGTGCTGCTCCAAGACTCTAACCAATATATACATGTTACACATTTACAGAAAGGATAATGGCTAATTGATATTCTGATGCTCTATCACCTCTGAGGAAGCAGTTTGTCATGGCACAGGTAGCCAGGCACGTGGACGTCCTTGTTGTAATCACCGTATTTTGTCTGCACGTTATAGGAGGCGAGGAGAACAGCCGTCTCTGGAGGGCAGTAGATGTCATCATTCAGGATTGCCTCCTTCACCTGCAGGAAGAACAAGGTCTGTGTGGTCTCCTGGATCAACTCCTCCACCACATCCTCTGGGTAGAACTTTGCTCGGAATTTGATCAGCAGGGGGTTGTCCTTCCTCACATCCTGTGCCATGACCTGGAAGAGACAATGAACACAAAATAAATGTATTTGTGGTCAAATGATAATGTGTACTGTTTAAACTGTGAACCATTGGTGTTGTGTGTATCACTCATATCAACATCCAGTGAGAAAACCATGGCTTATATCACCAAATTAAGCTACAGTTTGTCAAGTTTTGTAGGAAAAAAATTTACTAATCAATGTGTGGCTGGAAACCAGTCATCACACATGCAGAGGTTTGTTGGAACTGGATGGAAAAACCAATGGAACCATGATGAGATCCAGACAAGTAGAAAAGGGAAGACCTTACACTCTCAGAGATCATGAGATTCCTACAGAACTTCATCTAAATGTCAGCAAGACCATTAGGTGCTGGCTTCAGCATGAAGCAGGAAAGAAACCACCGCACACCGGTAATCGATGGGATGCCAGTGGAGATAATATTCGGTTTCCACTACCTTGGCATCCACATGAAGCAGGACATGTCATGCTCTTGCAACATCATCTTCCTGGTGAAGCAGCCCATTGGCACCTCTTCCACCACAGGCACTTAAGGAACTTTAAATGCCCTCTACTGTGCTAAAACATTTACACCTGCACCATAGAGAACATTTTGATGGAACAGCCTGGTTTGAGAACATCACCTAGCAAGGCAAACAGGCTCTCCGGAGGGTGGTGCGATCGGCACAGTGCATCATTCAAAAACGAGTCACCTTACACGTTTAATGTTGTAGTAACTTCAGGCTGCTGCAGATGGCGTTGTACAAGGACGATCGGGCTGTAAAAAAAAGTGCGGGTTGTGTGACAGGATTCAGAGGCTGAGAAGAGGTGGTACAATGCAGTGAATATCATACAGTGTGTGGGCATGGCAAAGGCCATAGTGTGACGGAAGTCACTGAATTTGTGGGAGTATCAAAGCGAACAGTCATTAGCAAAAATTCCAGTCTACAGGAAATTCTCTTCAGAACTGAGTCTGAAACTTACAGATTGAGACCACTGGCATGTTTCACAGCTAGTAGGAAGGTCCAAAGAACCTGCATTGACTTCCAAAAGCAATTCTTGTCTCTAAGCAAAACAATTTTACTTTACATGCCAAACAGAAAATGACTTTTAGAGTAGTACACTTCGATTCACCTGTAAATTCAGCTACCTCCATCACACTATGGCCTTTGGCTCACGAAACCCATCACACAACCTCATGCAGCACCATCTACAGGAGCCTGAAATTACTACAACCTTAAACAGGTTGCTATTTTTTGTCTTGGAAGTCTATATGTACAAAAGTGTATCATGATTTATCATATTTTATTTTATTACTTCTATTCTTATTTTATTTTCATGTTTACTTGTTTAATTTCTTATATACCTACCAAATAGTTACCAGTTGTTAAAACTATTTCACTGCAAGTTGTACTTTGTATAATTGAGTGTAAGACAAATATGTAAATACTTGCCATATAAAACTAACTACCACCAAAGTGGGCCCACATCCTCTGGTCCCCACAAGGTGGACGACATTACACAACCATTAGGGGGCATTTTAGCTCTCATGACCCCAGGAGGGTCACTATGTTGCTCAAAATCAATGAAGGAACCTTACCTTGCCAGAGACGGGATACGAACCAGAGCAGCTCAGTTAGTAGAGCACTGCTTCCAAATGCTCAGTCATGCTGGTTTGATCGGCATCTTGCACATCACCCTCACCAGAGAGTTGGAACTCACTTCATTGTAATTCAGGTTTATAGTAGGGAATTCTCTGAATTTGGGTTCTGTCCGGCTTTAAATAAATCCATGTTCTAAGGGATTGCATTCAAGTCTACTTTTTAGTTCCTCAACACACACTGTCATAATCACTCTGACTGAATGATTGTTTAAGGCTATATAGACATATTTCTCTACAGTGCATATACTTAACATTTTTCCATCATTTGCCTAACAATGGCACACATAAACATGATTGCAATCTATAAACGAAAAACAGGTCTGGCTTTTTTATATCAATTGTAGGCTCGTGATTTCCAGCAGACAGCTTATTTATTGGAATGATTTATAAATTGTTTTATCAGGACTGACCCGTTTGTTGAGTTTAAGCCATGTGGAGAAACCTTTACTGTCCTGGTACTGCAGTCCAAAATACCAGATCTCCCTCAGTCCAATTGTCTTCACTACCTATAATCACACCAAAAAATCAGTAAGCAGCTTCAGCTTTCAGGCTTTGTTCTACCATTTTAGAAACATACCTGGTCAAAAAGCTGTTTGCCTGTTGTGCTGGGCAGGATGGAAAACTCCAGCTCAGCATCCATGGTGGTTACTCGTACATTAATCTGTGGGAAATAGATTCAGTTATGGTGAACTTATTTACATTCACCATAATTACACCTATGCAGCTCAGTAAGAGGTTTACATTAAGATACTGTATAATGATATAAAACTGAAGCACTGGTTTAGAGCTGAGAATTAGGGAGGGTGCTATGTTCTTGAGAACTTTTAGTGCAGCAGAATTTTTGTAACTTTCTCCAAATTTTTGCCTCCAAACAGTCCTCTACATGCAGTTCTTTATTCCTCAAGACTTTTGCTTTGATTTGCATCATTAGGTGTTTTCTCTGATATAGACGGGTGTTTGTCTTTCTAAATCATGTCCAAACCAACTAAATTTAGCACAAATGCACTCTAATCAAGGTGTAGAAACAACTCAAAGATGATGAAGAGAAACAGGAGACCCCCAGAGCTAAATTTCAAGTTTTAAAGCAAAGGATCTCAATACCACTTTTACTAAATTTGCAAACAATTTTTAAATCCAATTTTCAAATTCTCATTATGGTTTACATTATGGTTCACACATCAGGGCAAATACTGAGTAAATAACAAATATACAGAGTGCAGAAGAGTCTAAAGTATAGGCCTCATTGGACTATAAGTGTACTATAGTATTAAAATCATTAAATACTTACAGACATTTCCGATCGGTTTTCCTCTGTGCTGTTCTGACCACGTTCCTGCTCCTGGGTCATGTGAAAGTGCTTTATATTTTCCAGGATTAGCCAAAATAATACCAGGACTTTGTGCTGTGCATTCTCATTCCAGTGCTTTTCTTACTCAACTCAGTGATTAATGCTTTAAAGGGGAGAGAATTGATTGTTATAACTTCTTCTTTATTACTTTTCCTTTTCCTCACTTTCAGGTGCAGCCAATAAGATCTATATTCATAATAAATATATTCAAAACAAAATGAGAAAAGTGTCAAATGCAACCAATCACAACACTAGAATCTAAAGCCAAAACAAGAGTGAACTTGCTTGATTGCAGACAAAAGTCACATCTTTCCATCGTTGTGGTGGCATTTGGTCCCCATAATGATATAAACATAACAGTGATATAAACATGACACCCCCCCCTCCCACACACACACACACACACACACACACACACACACACACACACACACACACAAATATAGAAAATCAGAAACCAGAACCACACATAACAAAGCAAAACATTTTTGTGGGCTTAAAAATAAAATAAAATTAATTAATTTAAAAGTAAAACAAATGTTTTTAAGTGTAACCTCCAGATTAATGCAGTTTACATTTGTTTGTTTATAGAACTAAATGGCAAAGATATTCCAATAATTTCAGCAAACACCATGCAGCAGTTGATCAATCAAATCAAACATGATAGAATTTTTATGGTTTATATGTATGTATATATATGCTCTGTTAACACCAAACAAAAACAAGGCTACAAATTAGCCACGTCTCTTACGTTAACTTATGATGTAACCACATAACTATATGAGCATGATATGCAACCTTTGAAAGGTTAAAAGCAAACCAATGTAGCTTTAATACAGCACATTGTCATCATCTTCTTCTTCTTCTTCTTCTTCTCCTTCTTCTTCTTCTTCTTCTTCTTTCATCTTTTCCCTTTTCAGGGGTCTCCACAGCGAGTCATCCTCCTCCATCTCACTCTGTCCTCTGCATCCTGTGTCCTCCAACCAACTACTTCCATGTCCTCTCTATCTGCATTCATATATCTCCTCTATGGCCTTCCTCTTCATCTTTTTCCTCCCAACTGCATTTCTAAAATCCTTCTACTGATATACCCACTGTCCCTCCTCTGGACATGTCCAAACTATCTCAGTATGGTCTCTGACACATGCCAAAAGTAACATTAATTGGTTCATTCATTCCTTCATCGTCATATCTGCTTAATCCTACTCAGGGTCATGGGAAAGTCGTGCCTAGCCGCAGCATAGGGCCCAATGCAGGAACAACCCTAGATAAGGTGCTAATCCAATGTAGGGCTTGCACACTAGGGACACATTGGAAACACCAATTAACCTAACATGCATGTTATTGGAATGTGGGAGGAAACCGGAGAAAACCAATGGAGCCCGGGATCTCAGTGCTGCCAAAAGAAATATCCC
>JAVSBU010315377.1:0-11240 GCA_033118015.1 Loricariichthys derbyi | reverse complement strand
CGTGTGCCGGATGCTACAGCGTCAAAACATCGCGTTATTCGGCAGATTTAGCGGTGTTATATGGCGATCAAAACGCCGGCCAGTTTGCTCCAGCCTTTCCACCGCAAAAACAACCAGAACTACAGCGAACTTCGGTCTATGGACTACCCGCCGAATAAACCAGGTATACGTAATGTTCTCTGATTGGTTTACGTGCTGTACGTATTACGTATTGTTCTCTGATTGGTTTACGATTTAGCCGGAAATGGAGCAACAGTCAGTGAAGCGGAGCGCTTAGCAAAGTCGCACAACAATACTTTTATAGATTTTGGAACTCAGTACACGTATAAGGCTCACCGGATTATAAGGCGCTTGTCCAATTTCTGGGAAAATTTTAGGCTTTTAGGTGCG
Organism: Loricariichthys derbyi; assembly: GCA_033118015.1. Classification (NCBI taxonomy): domain Eukaryota; kingdom Metazoa; phylum Chordata; class Actinopteri; order Siluriformes; family Loricariidae; genus Loricariichthys; species Loricariichthys derbyi. The sequence goes on along the minus strand of JAVSBU010315377.1, from coordinate 10,850 downwards.
CCTTATAGTCCGGAAAATACGGTACTTGTGTGGTGTTAATGGGTTAATGTCTCTAGAAAATTTACTGCATAACACATTGAGGTCACCAGTGTGAAATAAACAAGGTATAAACTGTTTATTTCCACAGCTGAACACGGCTGGGCCTAAACAAAACTGCAAACACCACAACCCCTTGTGATTTGCTCACCGTTTTGTAATTGTATACAATTCCCTTCCTTCTAAATCCACACTCCCTGGTCATGCCTTGGCCTTTATGTCTAGTGTCTGACTGGCCTGGGCTTTGGTGTCTTTGATCCTGAGTTGTGGATCCTGACCTTAGACTAATGGCAGAGCTGAGGGTTCATAAATGAGATTTGTGGAGATCTGGGATATCGGCTGCCATTTTCCTGGCTCTCTAATGCAATCACACAGAGGCCAAACCCTTAATCTTTTCACCGCTCCCCCCCCCCCAACATCTCTCTTTGCATGGTCAAGCCCCACACTGAACCCACTCTTCACCCCAAATGATGACTAATAAGAGCCACACAGGAAGCTACAATCATGTACTGCATATGCTGTCCTGATTGTGATCATACGTTTGTTGATTTCTGTGCAGGTGGGTTGCTGGTGTCTCATGTGATCCCTCTTGGCTGTGCTACCTTCTGGCTCTTTCCCTTTATAACCTGTGTATCTATGCTGTTATAGTTACTGCTGTCAGTCTCACTCTGCACTTAATAGTCCAAAATCGCTCTGTTAATAGACTCTGTGCCCTTAACGATACCTAACCATATTTTCTCTTGTCTCTCCGAGCTCATGTTCCAGTACTAGCTGCATCACTCACACTACGATGTTTCTTGGTTCCAGCCCCACACCAAGACACTCCTCTGCTTCAGCTCCACCCAAGCTGTTCTTCCATCATTAGCTCCAATCCACCATACCCCGATACCCAAGATCCTAAAGTGACTGTGTACTGGACTGAATAATTCCTACATGCACATTTTTACACTATTCTATTTAATATTTCTTTATGCTATTGCATCATAAGCTATAGGTTTTCCATTCTCCATAAAGTTTTTTCTCTATAATGTCTACCTGTTGTCATGTTTCATTTCTAAACATGTTCTATTTCTAAATATGTTCTCATGATTTATTTAGTTTCTGTTAATCTAAAATATTATGAACTTATTAATTAATTTTTTTTTATTTTACATATCTAAGCCACACAAAGTTTGGCCCCTTTGGATCTTGGTCTTCCCTTATAATTTTTAGGGAGATTTTCCTTGCCGCTGTTGGCTTGGGCTTGCTCAATTTAGCTGCTTTTTTCCAAATAAGGTGCTTTTGGGACAGTTCCACAATCATAGAAATGAATCCGACGTTACTTGACTAGGAACAGTTCATCCCACCTACTGACCTGTGTGAAATGCTGAAAATCAGCAAGGATATAAAGCAGTTAAGACAGAATTGACTATAAGTTGTAGCAAACCCAAAATGTAATGTAAAGGTTATAATTCTCTGAATGGTTACGGGGATTTGGGGTTTCCCTACAGCAAAGATTAAGCATCATTAAATAAGCAATAAACCACAAAAGTACTATCATGTCTAGACTTATGATAGGCTGTTTACTAACGACAGCACAGATCAGTAAAGTGAGAAAGACCAGAAAGTCACATGTGGAGAAAGACACCACACTCAGTCCTTAATAAAAGAACAACTCGACTGAACAACTGGCAGCACCAAAGACTAAACCACATCAGACTAGTGAGATCTACATAGAACTGACCACTTCATCTAACATCGGCTGTTGTATTGATCAAAAGATGAGCAGCGACGTTTCTAAGCACACTCGTTTCACCACAAACCATCCACAAGCCCGACTACTCATTATTTTCTCTGCATTCTGCTGACAGAGGCTACAGGCGCTCAGAAGAACTTTTTGGAGTTTGGAGTGGCTTTATTCACTGCACAGGAAACCGAAATCGCTTCATGTCTTCTCTCTTTGCATGGTCTAGCTGCACACTAAATGCACCATATGCGTGTTAAGGAGGCTTAATTATAAACACGCAACACATTTTTACTGTGAGATGCTCTAATAGCACGGGTGCAGAGCCACGCAGGAAGCTACAGTCATGCAGCTGAAACAGCCTTCTCATGCTTACTAGCAACAGGCTACAGATCTATAAATATCCAAAGTAGAAACCACAGTAGTTACGTCATCAGGGTCAACATCAGCATAGCAACTGTATCCCTTACAACAAAAATCAGGAGGAAAAACAAAGGATGAAAGGCTAAAACAGACCCAAGGACAGCACGACAAAGTGTGCCCATACAGGATATAACAGGACATAAGGCTGTAGAGCAGGGACGTGCACTGCCATTCAAACACTTTGAGCTCAGTCTAAGAGTTAGGGCAAAAAAAAAAAATGCATGATAGCGAACAGTAAATCCTTAAATTTGTCAGCGCTTTCAGAGTATAGTGTTCACACAGAAATGAGCTATGGTTAGAAAAGTTTCTCTGCAGCTGTAGCCGCTCCTGTAACCATGTTTTCTCGTTCATTTTCACAATTATAGGATTGCCTCTGAATGAGACAGCCCTCATGTTGAAAGCACAAACACCAAACAAACATGCCTGTGCACATAGTCGAGTGACTACCAGCTCACAGAGTGAAGTCAGGGAACCCAGTCATTTCTTCGTGGCCTGTTAAGGTCAACAAACCTTTCAGATCTGGCTCCGTGTCATACGTCACTAACGGGCTCATTAGAATAAGCCCAATCCCAAGATAAAATTTATGTTGATGTGACACTGCCGCTCCAGTCAGCAAAAACATGAAGGTCTGAGCTAAGATAACTTATTAATAGGGATGTCCTGATCAGGCTTTTTTGGCCCTGATCCGATTCAGAGTCATCTGTTTTTGAGTATCTGCCGATGCCGAGTCCCAATCCGATACTTTTGTAACACATTAAAAAAAATGAACAAATGCAAAATAAACAGATCCAGGTTGTCCCCTATTTTTATTTTATTCACCTTATTTTATCATTTAACACTTAGTGCACCACTCTTTGAGGTAGCTTTAAGAATCAAATAACAAATAGTGCAATACTATAACACATCACTTTTGTGAAGTACCTTGAACAATCAAGTAATAATAGTGCTTTAAACAAAAATTTGAATTAAATTAAAAAGAGCAGCTCAACTTAAAATACCCAGCAGGTATGTAAACAAATAAGCAAATAAAAATGCAAGTGTCATAAAGTAAGGACAGTAATGTACTTTTTAGAACTGTGCTCTTAAATCTTACTTCTGGCTTAAAGAATAAAATGTATATTTTTCTTGATGAAAACCAACATCTCTATTTTGTCTGATTTGAGCCTGTTCTTATTCTCGTCAAGGATATTTGAAACAGAACTAAAGAGCCTCTCACTCTTTACAGAGCTGGAAGGGACACAGAGATACTGGGCTGGAAGTGCAGCCATAGAGGGGAATAAACTCATTGTTGTGGGTGTTTGTTTTTTTAGATGCCTGAGGTTTACTGTATTAAACGCAGCTTTGTCCTTACCCTCTCTCGAAATGCCACGCTTGCATGTAATGCAGTTGGCTATTGCAATGTTATTCTCATCTCAAGTCTGCTGTGTGGAGATGCATGTTTTTGTGTGCCTCATGCGCAAACTGGTGCCGTATTCTGCTGCGCTTTACGGCAATAAAATGCCATGATCCCTCATGCATTTATATGGAGGTGAGAGACCTCTACTAGGGCAGAGTTCTTCAACCTTTTCTACCTCATAGCCCCCCTGTTTACAACTCAAAGTTGGGAAATTAAGCCGTAGAAAAACATCAAAAATGGTCAAAACAACCCAATTTAATAAGATGCTTAAAACACCGACCCACTGTAAAACTAAAAGGCAAAGGGGTTAGAGTTAGCAAGAGCGCAGAGCCAAGCACAAGCCAGCAGTCACCATTATCATTCTTTAATGAGGAAGAAGTTTCCATTAAAACAAAAGTTAAAAATGTCTCTGTACGCTGTCATGAGAATCAACAAGAAAACTGCAAACATTGCATCTAGTCTTAACTGCAAAATTCAGGCAACAGCAATATCCTAATGATTTAAGGCTTTTTAACAAAAATCGAATTATTCAAGTTAAAGTGTACTTTAATTTAAAGATATAAAATGTGCACCCTGAATATTTCCTTAGTACTTTATCTAATACAAAGTTATTTTCATTTAAAAAAGTTATTTTTATTTAAATTATGAAAAATAATTTCATTAGTCTAAACTTTAGTGATTAAATACTTTTGAATTTCGTTTTTACACATGCTGTATTATAAAATACTGTGAATGCTACATTATTAAGGTAGTCACTGGGCGCTGAAAGCAATTAAATACATTTAAATTATTTCTTTTATTATCTGCATTCAGGTCTCTGCTCGCTCTTTGACTTACATGTGCATAGAATTAAATTTGAACAATTAAGCCCCAAGAAGAGTTGATTCAGTGACTCAAGGCTCTAACAGAAACTGAATCGCATCACATTAAGGGTGTGCGGTGACATTAAATTAGCACTGCTAGCTCTAAAATCACAGGTTATTTAACGTGAAAGATTAAAAAGACCTTAACAGGACAAATTCATTGAGCTTATGATGTGATTTATCTGTAAATTAGTGAGGGGGCGGGGTGAGCAGTGGCTCATTATCTTTTAAAGCAACAGGAGCTCAAAACCCGTCGTTCTGAACAGTGCTGCTTAGACGGAGAGGGAAAGTGCAGTGATGTTTGTTCCTAGTGATATTCTCTGTTTTAACTTGTAGCAAAAGGGCTGTAACATGTCACTTAAAACATTCCTCATTGCTTCTTGTTAGACGGGCAGCATTTTCTGCATTGAACAGATCCTAATGATTACTGTAAACACCCGGGTATGTACACACACAGCTTTAAGTGGCAGTTGGCTTTAACCACAGTGAGAGAGCAAATTAAAAGTGAACCAACACCTTGTTGGGGGCCAGATTTGACTTATCCAGCTCCCCAGTTTTACTGCATGACTAATGGATCCAAGACCGCAGGCTGACAAATACATGAACGTAACCATTAATCAACCTTTTCACCGGCAGATGGTGAACAGTCAGAGGGGTCAGAGTGTGTTTTATCTACTTACTAATCCGATAATGGCAGAAAATCAGATTGTCAGTAATCTGATCGACAAGTTTGCATGCACTCAGTAAGCATATAATGGAAACCTCCGGGTTTACACAAGTCAGGAAATAATCGAATTTCTACTTAACAACCAGCCAATAAGCTTACAGAAAAATGCTAGGTGAACTTCAACCTTTAAGATTAAATAATCAAATTCATGTTCTCGAGTCTCCACAAAGTGTTCGATAGCTGTTTACCATCTGCTGCTTTTAATTCCAGGGTTGCCAGATCCCTGATCAGATATTTGACAACACAGCAGTGGAAAGTAGACTAATTTTTAAAATATGCCACTATCATTGTTAATCCAATGTCCCATTTTGTCTCCTTTTAAAGGCAGGCAAAGAAGCATGGACGAATATTTCCAGGCAGACCCTACAGGTGATGTGCTTTCATTTTTCTCACAAGATGCTTTGATTTCTTTATTGCAGAATAATTACATGTTCTTAAGAAAATCAAAGAACATATTGACATTTTAAGAGAAATATTCTTTATTTCGGGTAGATTATTGAAGCACACAATATTTAGAAAATATATAAGTCAATAGATAAATTGACTAATCCTATACATAACTGCAAGATTAATCAATAAAATATAGTTATGTGCAGCCCTATTTTGATCCTCTTTGGTGGGTGGATTTCCATAGGGGAAGTGGTGGATATGGAGAAAAAGACTGGGGGTTCAAACCCTTGGAACCCTTAACCCTCTCTGCCCCCACCCCAGGTAACCCTATGCTTTGATCAATTTTGATAAACGGGGGTATGTGAAGAGAAGTTCACACGCCAACACATTTGTTGTAACAGGAGCCACTACATCACACTACAAACGCCTCCAACTTCAGCACCGCATCACCTCCTAAGCTATTAATATTTGATTTGTAACTTACACCTACGTGTTAATCACCACATCAAAACACCAACAGGACGTTTGGCCTTCAAACTGAAATGAAACAGTTGATGAGACTCGCCTTTCCCACAGCAGAGAAGAAAGCTTTTGCAAGTAGCCACTTCCCCATCAACAGCGGCACAACCAGTTCTCCTTACAGCACACTTGTTTACACTCTTTGATCCAACATACAAAACAACCCATCAAAGACAGACCAAGAAAAAACGGACAGTCAGCTAATCCTCCAACCAAAAGTAGGGATGGGAATCGAGAACCGGTTCCACGTTGTACAGCACCTAAGGTCATCAGTCCCTTCAATCGACGTCGGCATGTTTTTCCTCACAGGTTATTGCAAAAACTATAAGTCTGACATCAGACTCAAGAAATGGTATAAAGAAAGAAGAGTGTTCACTTTGGAGGCGCCAGTCTAACGTTCAGTGTGTTTAGAGTTAAACTTTTACATTTGAACACTAATCCCAATACGGCACATTTGCATGCCGTTATATCATTATATCATTACACTTAGTGGCCGTTTAATAGCGTTTTGAGATAAGCATCAGCCAACGCCTGTGCTCACAAGGCCAATATTCAAAAATAGTGGAGAAATAATGCAGATAAACTATGTCCCTGCCTTACAATGCAACAAACTGTTTCCTTAAACTAAGACGACAGTGTGATTAAAAAAGAAAGGTGTTCAGAGAACATTGAGGGTTTGTTCATTTATGAGGAGAAACCTTTCTAACATTACAAAAAGCTGCTGCTTCCATGTGCACTACTCTAATGTGGTCTAGTTTTGCAAGAATTTACACATTTCCCCCCCAGAAACAAGACAATGCAGCTATGAAGTAATAAATGTTTTAAGTCCAATAAACTTATTATATAAAGGACAAGAATGCAACCAGACTCAATGCATTTGTAACTAAAACATTCCCTTAAATTCAGCAATTGTGTCCCCTTTATGATTGCTAGTTTTACCACTTGCAAAAAGATATTTAAAAAAAAACTATATATCACATCACCTTTACTCTGTCACCCTGCTCTATAATTACCTGCTCATATTGGGTCGATTAAAATTAAACCTACAGTGTGGGTCCCTTTTTGAGGGCTCAGCCCCCAACTTTTCTTCCTCATCCCATTTAGGGAGTTTTTCCTTGCCACTGTCACCCAAGGCTCGCTCAGTTGAGGCCTAGATATTTATAAATCTGCTATGAGACAATGCTCTATGGTAAAAACCTCTATAGAAATAAAGCTGACTCAACTCAATGGATTTCATACGGAACTAAACAGTTCCGCTCTGATAACTTTACATATGCTAATAAAAAATAATCGTAACACAATCTATCTGGGCTCACTGCTTTATTTACTGTTTAATAGACAGCATGCATTCTATATTACATTGCAGTTTTGACCTGGTGCCTTTCTCACGTTAAGTAAAGCTAAAAATATTCTTTGGTTTCAGCAGAATTGAGAAGTGTGAATTCAAAATACTTGGCAGCCCACATGCTAACCCAATCCAGGCCTGGAAAGACTTGACAATACAAATGGTTCTTTCTGATGGTTAAACCAGCAAAGTGGGCCAAGCGCAGGGCTGAGGGTTTCAGGAAATTAACCTCTAATCCTGGGCTTTTCCTTTTTACAGTATCAATCTGTTGGGGGCCGTCATATGAGACAGATACAGTAGAAAGTAATCCATTAAAGGTTATACACAGCTATAAACAGGATTCTCTCATTTTGTAAGTGGGTGGAATCTAACGAAACAAATCTGCAAAAATTGATGTAAGCCTCGGTTTCTAAATTACGACTTATAAACATTGATCATATGTTCAACGTAGGACCAAATTACCAGAATCACAAACTCTATACATGTTCTATTACCATCTGGCAACCCACCTTTCTGTATTTTAACCCTTTTCTTTACTGAATGCTGTGGAGGATCCTGAGAACGAATCAAAAGGCTCGTTTTAGCTCTTTCGTGCCAACTGAAACCACTATAAAGGAGAAAATGAAAAATTTCCTGCCTCCTTCCTTTATTGCTCCCAGATAAGGAATTGCTACAAATCAGCTCCAGGCAGATGTTTGTAAAAACGTGCAAATGGAGGAACCAGTGTGTAACAGGACGCCTCTTTACTCTAGTGAATCACCAATCGGATTCGCGTCACAAGCCTTCCACGACTTCAGCATCAAAAGTAAGTTAAAATGTAAGGCTGAAATAAAACCAAATAAAAATCATCACTAAAATCATCCCATGAGCAACACAAGGTCGTAAGTGACTTTTCATATTTTTTTTTTTACATTTTCAGAAAAGAGCTTTTGAAAGTCTGAAATTGCCTGAAAAATCATGTGATAATTTTTCACAAATTTTCAGGATGTTTGCAGCGAAATGAATGTGTATGAAATGATTTTTTCAGGCAATTTTAGATTTTCAAAGGCTCTTTTCTGAAAAGGTAAAAAAAAAAAGTCACTTACGACCTTGTGTTGCTCATGGGACGAAATGGCGTTACACTTGGTTGGTGGGGATGCTCAATCTATAAATAAATTAGGAAATATCGAGTTATGTCTCCTCTCTCCAGGGTGGGCGTTTTTGATGACAATAAATGAAGGTTAAGCCTGAAGTCATTAGTCAGTAGGGAAGCTAACAAACAATTAAAAAAAAATCCTGCAGAGAATCACCGGTGAGCCACCAAACCATTTAATTACCAGGGTAAACTCATCTCTCAGTGACTCATCTCTTCTTCAGAAGTTTACAGCAGCTCTCTGTCCAAGTGAAACTCTCAGTCCAGAAACATAAGCAAACAGCCTTTGTGGCTCTGGAACTCCACAATTAGGGTGTGGGGAAATTTCCATTTCTACCATCAGCCTATATGTGCTATACTCTCACTATATTAGGTACACCTGTTCAACCGCTCATTAATAGTAATATCTAATCAGCCAATCACATGGCAGCAGCTAAGCATGTAAACAGTTCAAAGATGATAGGCTGAAGTTCAAACTGAGCATCAGAATGGAAAAGAAATGTGACTTAAGTAAGTGCCGGTGGCATGGTCGTCTACTGGGATTTTCCACACAGTGTCATCTCTAGGGTTTAGAATGGTCAGAGAGAAAATATCCAGTAGGTGGCATTTACAGTGGGTGAAAATGCCACGTTGATGCCAGACAGGAGAATGGCCACGCTGATTCAAGAGGTAAGAGTAACACTAAAAAAGGTATACAGAAGAGCATCTCTGAACGAGCAACACTTCAAAAACTGAAGAGAAATCAGACAAAGACCAGCCTGATGAGTCTCGATTTCTGTTGAATTTGGTGTAAAGATGAAAGCATGAATTCATCCTGCCTTGTATGAGCAGTTCAGGCTGCTGTAATGGTGTGGGGGTGTGTTGTTGCCGACTGTGTGCACCCCTTTATGAGCAGTGTACCATCTTTAGTAGGATAAAGCACCAGGTCCCAAAGCTAAAATTCTCTCTCTGAACATCACTGTAACTCAAACGGCGTCCACAATCCTTGATCTCAATCCAATAGAGAAGCTTTAGGACATGGTGGAAGGGGAGAACCGCATCATGGATGTGCAGCCGACAAATCTACAGCGGTTGCTTGATGCCGTTGTCTCCACAATGACCAAAGTCTCTGAGGAATGTTTCCAGCTCCTTGTTGAATTTATACCCTGAAGAATGTAAGAGTAACGTTGGAAGAAGATTCACTTTATAATTAGTATAAAATGGCTATTTTGGTTACCGTGCCTTTTCGGCTGTATAAATCAAGGCCATGCCCTTACAAATCCCAGATGCAAAGGCATTCATTACTTTCTTTCATCTACTAGATTTTTTTCATACGGAGTCGCCTTAGCAAAGCATTCGACCAATCCTTTCTAAACACGAGGGGACACATTGGATATCCAAAATGTATTCTGGCTTTGATAATACAGCTTAGTACACTTCCTTTTAAGAGAACAGGTTGCTGACGTTACTGCTTAAAGCTACAAATGTCAAATCACAAATCGGTCACATTCACAAAGAAATACTTCCCCTTATAATCATAAGTTCCTCAGTTTTGGTTGTTTGCAAGAATCCTTTGCCTCAGAGACGTCTCTCTCATCAACCGTCCTCCCTCACTGCTCTTGCATGTAAACGGTAAAAGGTATGAACACTAGCCTACTGCAGACTATAAATCATCTCCTGTGAGCCTGGCCCACTACGTGCTGTCCCGGAGGAAGAGGAACCAAAAAAGTTCTGAGGTAATTCAGCCACAGAGTATTTATGGAGGCCAGATGCAGCTGGAGCTGTTCTGAATGAAAAGGCCGTCCGCAAGTAAGAATGCGTGGGTGGAAGAGAAATATGGCTTTTGTTTAGAGATCACCTAGATATAAGTCCTTTAGCAGAGGGAAGGGTCTGAAAAGGGGACGTATTTTTTCCATACTGCTGGGGAGATTTTCTTTTCTTTCCCATTTGCTGCATGCAGACCATGAGCGAACACGGTTTACTTTCTTGTAAACTGACCTCTTTTTAGCTGTGAGTTGGTTGGATCCACAGCGCTTTATTATTACCCCCAAAAAAAGTACGCCACTAAGCAACATGAGCAGAACGAATAAGTAGCATGGCGCTTTTGATTGAGCTCAATGAAAAGCTGCTGGTCGTTTAAACATCAGGCTGCAGAGTAACTGTGCCGAGGCCTCCTGCTGCGATACATGTGGTCCAGTTTAGCTATCTGATGAGTTCCACCCAGCAAAGTCAGAGGGACAAACAGGACACACACACACACACACACACACACACACACACACACACACACACACACACACACACACACACACACACA
>JAVSBU010315268.1:0-11241 GCA_033118015.1 Loricariichthys derbyi | reverse complement strand
AATGTGAGGAAACCCACCAACATCCCAGAGTTGAAGCTGTTCTATACAGAGGAATGGGCTAAAATTCCTCCAAGCCAGTGTGCAGGACTGATGAACAGTTACCTGAAATGCTTCTTTTTGCCACTCACTAATATGTAATATCGGATCATTCTCCTCAATAAATAAATTACCAAGTATTGTGTCACTTGTTTAACTAGGTTTTCTTTATCTACTTTTAGGACTTGTGTGAAAATCTGATAATGTTTTAGGTCATATTTATGCTGAAATATAAAATGAAATTCTAAAGGGTTCACGAACTTCAGCCCTACTGTAGGTTTTTAAGGGAAATTAAATGTGGCTTTGACTGCTCCAATCTGTGTGCCCTGCATAGTTAATAAAAGATGTGTGATAATTCAAACATCCAGTTCTATGCCCTATAACCTACAAGATATGCAATGGTCAAACTGATTAGCTTTATTGTTTTTTGCAAGTATTTCGATTCACTCCTTTCGAATTTGATGCCTTCATCCCGTTCCAAAAAAAAGTTGGGATGGTGGCAATTTAGGGCTAGTAATAAGGTTAAAAAAAACTATATAATGATGTGATTTCAAAAAAATTATGTCAACAGGTGATTATGATCAGATTGTAAGGAATTTGTATATTCCTCCCTCATACAGTGCATAATAACATTAAATAATCAAAGGAATCTTGAGGAATTAAAGTGCATAAAGGCCAAAGATGCAAGCTTAAGCTGAATTACTTTGGTAAATCTTTGTCAAGCACTACAATACAACTTTACTTGGTAAAAAAAAATCTCGTATTAACCATATCCAGATGCTCTGTTGACTTCTCTGGGCTCAGAGGTATCTAGGATGGACCATCACACAGTGGAAATGTGGATTGTGGCCAGATGAATCAGTATTCCAGATCTTTTTATGGAAAAAATGGACACCATGTGCTTCAGACCAAAGACGAAAAGGATCATGCAGACTGTTATCTATTATGGTATTATGGTCTATTATGGTTTGGGGTTTGGTCAGGGCCCTTGGTAAAGATCATTTACACTATGTGATGGCAGCATTAAAGCAGAAAAGCACATTGAGATTTTAGAGCAACATGCACATTCAAGATTAGATTTTTCCAGGTACATCCATGTCTTTTTCAACAAGACACTGCAAAACAAACCAAATCAGCAAAAGTTATGACTGAAATATGCAAATCCCTTCAAGCTTTCTTTGAGGAACATTGTATTTAAACATTTCGATAATTTTCTCACACATTTCCTTTGCCATTTCCATCTCCTGCTCTTCAAAGTCTCAGCCTTTCTTGGATGCTACTTTTGTACTAAATCATGATCATAATCACCTGTTTGAAGTCACATCATTATATGTTTTTTTAACCTTATTACTAGCCCTAAATAGCCACCATCCTATTCAAAATGAGTGAATATTTGCAAAAAAAACCAATAATTTATCCGTTTAAACATTACATATCTTGTCTTTATAGTGTATTCAATTGAATATGGGTTTAAAAAGTTTGGAAATCATCATATTCTGTTTTTATTTAAGTTTTACACAACATCCCAACTTCATTGAAATTGGAGTCGTACTTCATGAGAAGTAGGCCTTTGGGTTTATGTGACCCACTGGCCCACATAACTCAAAGCATCCCTAGATTGCTGCTGTGATTGCCTGTGATGCATGACAGAACGCATGCGAGACTCAGCTAGTGGGTGATGACTTTATTATTTAGAATTATACTATATATACATTATATAAATTATTTTTGTAAAATTTACCCTTTACTTACTTATGTCCATTTTCAGTAACTTATCACCCTTCTTAACATGGCTGTATTGTTTGTTTAGTAATGCCAATTTATAGAAAGTTCATTTAATGTGTACTTGCAGGTTTGCTGAAGTTATTACAAACCCAAATAAGTCATTTACTTGTAAAATTCTTTATTCATAAACTTGATGCAAGTTTACAAACGTTATTGTACATGATCAAAATTCTCTAGCAATGAAAAATAAAACCTGGAAACATGCCAAAAGTACAAGTCAATAACAAGATGAACTCAGAAAAGAATGCCATACTCAAGCTGAGGTCGGTCTTCCTAAAAAACGATCACCACTTCCAGTCATACATGGTAACACAGATCGAACAGTTTGACTACAATAAACTAGCATTACACTGTTTGAGGTGGAGTTGTGTTCAATTCTAAAATGAATTCCAAACATGAAACCTGAAAACAGAAGGAGAGCATCAATATGTAATATATCACTGTACTCTGCTGTGCTGCTCTTCACTTAGAGCAGTACTGGAGAATAATAAAATCCCCTTTACAACTCCAAACCCAACAATATGCACCAAGACATTTGTTAATACTTTCACATAAAAACCCACATAAAAACGTATGTCTTCATTACACGTTTTTGGCACTACAAGCCAGTGTTGAATATGGCTTTTAAGTTATTTTGATTGAATGAGTCAAAGTCTGGGTCAGAATCTTTCCACTTATTTTGGAGGCACAATTAACATTCTGTGCAAGCAAGCCAAATGATCACAAAAAAAGACTTCTTACACGCTGGGCCATTTTAAGGCATATAAATTATTACAGTACTAGATGTTAAAACCGTGGGAATGAACAATTAAACAAACATCCACAATAAAGACCTGATTCTCACCATCTTTATAAACCTCCTAAATGCAACTGCAAAACATAAGAAGTGCTAAATACTTTTAAAAATAAAATACTAGTGAAACAGACAATTCTTCATGTGCCTAGTGATGCCAAATGGCTGGGTCTGCAGAAGGGAAATATTTTGTCCTGAGAATACACTTACTATTGCAATATGACCTTAAATAAACCAGTTGCTTTGAATACAGGTATGAAAACATTTAAAATTATAACAATATAATCAGACTAACACGTTTCCTGGACCTTCTCTGGATAATAAAGTAGAAATTAAAAATTCTAGTTCAAATAGAATTAATTAAAAAGTAATTAAGCAAAAAGGAATTATTCTAGTCAAGTAAATGCCAGACCAAGCTATATCCAATGTATCTATTTTACCTGATGGATTCTGACAGTGACTGAACCAAGCATAGCATAGAACAATTAACCTCACTGATACATCAGTAACTTACTATTTATATTAATGACATGTCAGCATCGACGGCTATAACCATGACTGGAAAAAAGTGCCAAACAAACTCACAATGTGGCAATTAGAGAGACCAATTAACATATCTTTGGAATATGAAAGGAATCTGGCATACCCAGAGAAAACCCGGAGATGAGGAGAACATGCAAACTCCACCCAGGTGGAGTCTGGGGGTGGAATCAAACTTAGGATGATGCATCAGCAGTTACTGAGTGGCCACCTTTAAAAACTTTAGGGAATAAAAACTGGCATAAACATTAACATCTTCACTGGGTCTTTTACTTAAACTTAGCAATGAAACATTCAATAAAAATTGCCCTTGTTCTAATTGAGGCTTGTGTATGATGAATACTGGTCAGATTAGTCACAGGCTAGAAGCAAAAAATAAAAAAAATAAATAAATATAGGACGCATTAATATTTATCCACATCAAATATACAGTTACTCCCCCATTTTCACAATAAGGGATATGTTCCAACAAATCTATCGTATGTTGAATTTATTGTAAATCGAGTATTTACCTACTGCCTATAGTAAAGGTGTTTTAAAACACGACTGCGACTTTCCTCACCACATTTCCCTGTGCTAATCACTCCTGCCATTTTACACATTACGTCAAGCAGAAGGACTATTGGAGAGATTGTAGTGGTTAGTGAACGCTTAGTACATGTGTTTTCAATACAACCATAACATAAAACTTAGTTTGAAACACAGTATTGAATATCTTGAATAATGTATTAAAAGTGAAATAAAAAATGATTATTGCGTGACTACAGCTTTTCCTCACTACAATTTCCAGCCTTCCTGCATGTGCGGCATCCCAACATCCCAAATCATCTGTCGAGAGTTGATTCCTTCTATGTATACAACCCCTAAACTGGGACGAAGCTAATGTAGAGCTTGTGTTTTGAACATGACCATGACCACTGCTACAGCTGGACAAAATCACCAACATTAACATAATTATTTTTTTTATACAGTATTATCTCGTGTAATTTATTTAATAACTTGATTAAAGCATTTATATTAAACTATAGTCAGGCAAAAACATTAACATAAAGCTTATTTTATAAATATTTCATATAATATATTGAATAATGAAAGCGAAAAACAAACGATTTTTGTGCGACTACGGCTTCTCACTCCCTCCAAGTGACTCCCCACACACACACTGCAGACTTCCTCATTAAAGAGCGAGCAGTTATTGCATATGAAAGAAGAGATAAAACCTTGAGGTTTGTAAAGAATGTAGGGTTAATTTGAAGAATATACAGTATCTCACAATAGTGAATACATCCTTCAGATTTCTGCAAATATTTTATTACATCTTTTCCTGCAAAAACACTAAAGAAATGAATCTTGGATATAACAAAGTAGTCGGTGTATAGCTTGTATAGCAGTATAGATTTACTGTCCCCAATACACAGCCATTAATGTCTAAATAACGCAATAAAAGGAAGTACATCCCACACTGAACATGTCTAAATTGCACCCAATTGTGTCATTGTCTCTCCCAGATGTCATGTGACTTGTTAAAATTACATGTTTCTAGATATGAATTGGGGAGCAGGGCTGTTAAATTTGATGGTTTGAATACAATTCTCTCATACTGGCAACTGGATATTCAACATGGCAAAGGAGGATTTGAGAAATAAAATTGCTGCTCTCCACAAAGATGACCTAGATTGTTAACGCCATGAAACTGAGCTACAACATGGTGGCCCAAGTCATACAGTGGTTTTCCAGGACAGGAACACAAAGTACACGTCTACGTCATATAAAACAAATAATAGATGCATGAGTGCTTCCAGCATTGCTGCAGAGATTGTAGAATTGGGAGGTCAGACTGTCTATGCTTAGAACATATACCACACATTGCATCAACTGCATGGCTGCTATCAGAAAAGGAAGACTTTTCTGAAGCTGACGCACCAGAAAGCCCACAAACACTGCTGAAGACAAGCAGTCCAAGAACATGGATGACTGGAACCATGTCCAATGGTCTGACGAGACCAAGATAAATTGTTGAATTCCATGCCCAAGAGGGTTAAGACACCGTTAAATAATAATGGTGGTCACACAAAAAATGACACTTTGGGCAAAATTTGGACATGTTCACTGTGAAGTGTACTCACTTTTGTTGCCAGCTATTGCCAGCTACATTAATGGCTGTGTGTTGAGTTATTTTCAGAATACAGTAAATCTATATTGACATACAAGCTGTACACTGAATACTTTAAGTTATATTTAAGTTTTAGTTCTACAGTGTTGTCCCATGAAAATATATAATAAAACATTTGCAGAAATGTGCAGGGTGTACTCACTTTTGTGAGATACTGTAGGTGAAAACAAAAACACACACAAACAAAAAAATATTGGTCCCAATCCATAGTCCAGATGCTATTGCACTTAAAAGCAGTAGCCATGTGTCAAGAGGACGCTAATGCAAAACAGTGGATGCATGGCTCCAGATAAATCATGTAGCAGCGGCAGAAGAAGAATAAGCAATAATATGGTACTGGGTATTGTACAAATGACTTACTCAGGACAATTCAAAATTGTATTTATGTATATTATCGAATTCCCATTGTAAAGTTGAAAAATCGTAAGTCGGACCATCGTTAAATGCTGAGTAACTGTATAAGGATTAAAGCAAGAAACAATCCCTACAGCCTGACATTTCCTCAGTTATCATTATTGGCAAACAGAGCTTGAATTCTTAAAAAGATCAGCCTTTAAAAGGTTGTAGTACAAGTTAACACAGAATGCAACAAATACATTGTTCCAGAAGATCCGATCCTGTTTGAGGATCATGGCCATTATGTCCAATAAAAGTAAATAAAGGGAATAAAATCAATACCCTTTATTTTTTTTTTTAATCTTCATTCAGGTGTTAAATTAAAAGTGTCTCTTGCAACGTACAAACTCTCTGTGTTAGACATGCATTAGTACCGAACTCCTGAGTCTCCACATACCTCTTATCCCAGAGGACTTGGGGAGAGACAAAAAGAAATCCCGAAAGCCTGCATGTATAGTTTCCCCAAAGACCCATCTGACATCACAGAGTAAGTTGAGGACAATGATTAAAAAAAAAAATTCTTAAAAGCAAATGGTTGACTATAAAGTCCATATTTCCAGTGATCTGTTCTTAACCATCTTCTTTAGGGGGTGTGTACCAACCTAAGGGAAAGTTTTAACAGCATAATTAACAGCATCTCAAATTAACTAAGAACATAACTAAGAAATAGTAATTTATCAAAGTTTAAGCACTTGTTCTTACCATTCTTTTCATGAATCTGGACCAACGATTTATATGACTGCTGCGCTCTGACAAGATTATACTGGTTCTATTAACAAAAAACAAAACAAAAACAACACATCCATTACAGTGTGCAATCAAGTTACAAAATGTTGAAAGGCCTGAGACAAACCTTATTAGCTCCAAACTGTACTCTTGCTTTCCCTTTGACAAGGGTGGCATTGATTTGCATAATGACAGACTCTATGGAGTAAGCACTGCTCCAGCCCTGAGAGTGCATGAGAGAGACCAAGTTAAAATTACTGTATTTTTCGGACCATAAGGCACAATTAAAATCCTTTAAATTGATCCAAAATCAACAATTCGCCTTATAATTCAGTCTGCCTTATGTATGAATTCTAGTTGTGCTTACTGACCTCGAACTGATTTTATGTTGTACACGGTGCTCAAAAATCTATCAAAATGTTTTAGAATGACTTTGGTAAGCTACAAAGCCGAAGTGCTTGATGGATTGTTGGAGCATTACGGCTACCGTAGTCAGGGGGCTCACAGAGTAATACGTAATGTACTTCAAAATAATATTATGGTGTGTTTGTTAGGACCCTAAAATGGCGCCTGTTAAGAGATAAGCTTACGAAGTGGATTCAAACTCAAGGCTATCAGGTATGCAGTAGAACATGGGAATAGAGCAGCTGCAAGAGAATTCAACATTAATGAATCAATAGTGTGGAAGCAGAAGAAGCAAGATGATGACCTACACCAAGTAAGGAAGATCAAACAATTTCCGACAGAACAAAGCATGATGGCCACAGTTAGAGGACAAACATAAACAGTGGTTTATTGAACAGCAGGTGGAAGTGTCTCTACAGTCTCTATTCGACTCTTTCGAACTTTCACGAAGGGCGGAATCATTACTCAACAGCTAAGTAACAGCAATTAGACTCGGATAATGACGAGAGAGATCCGTATATGATTGATGTTGAAATCGCCCAACCGTTTACCTCAGACACTGAAGATGAAGAATTTGATGGACTTGTGGAAGAGGAATGAACTGAAAATTGAGTGTACTGTTTTGTATTTTATCTTACAACTGAACAATGCTGCGTTATTGTGAATGAATTGAATAAAGTTCGACTTATCTGACTGTTTCGTTTCTCTGAATGTGCCTTATTATCTGATGCACTTTATTTATTAATTAGATCCATTCACTGATATTGTGCTTTATAATCCGGTGTGCTTTATAGTCCAGAAAATATGGTACATCCAAGTATCAAAATTAGAGAAATGATATCTTTCAAAAACAACAGTAAATGTGAACCTGTTTTGTAAGGAGTTCCATACACAAAGCTCCTCCTCCGAGAACATAACTAGAAAGAGCAGACACAAATGATAAGGTTGATTGTGTAGTACACTTTGTACTGTGTCCATAGAAAATCAACAAAACTCGTCAATATATTTACATATCAAATTATCCCCTGAAAATAAAAGCAAAATAACATTTACATTCTCAGCTTTGTTAACACATTATAACATCAAATGGCAAATACATTTTATCACTTATTCAAACTGAATGCCCAGTTTGGATAAATGATCAGTCGCTTGTGAGTAAACATTATAAATTTATTCAGGTACAACCAATCACCTTCCAGATAACACAATAAAACCAGATGTTCCTTGAGAATTTCCCCTACTAGCATTGCAAGTTAATGCAAAGTATTCACCAGGGTTGTAAAAGTGCTGTCAAAAGGGCTTGGGTAAACAATTTGTATAAAAGTTATAAGACAGATACAAAAACCTTCTGAAGGCTTTAAATGTGTCATGGACTTTCAGTGCAGTATTAAGAAGGGGAAATTAATTATTCCACCAAGACATTAACTGAATATGACTATTCCTGCAAATTGTCAAACTGGATGATTAAGTCAAGAGGATATTGATCAGGAAACGTACCAAAAGGCAAGTGGCAACTCTGAAATACTTTATCACAGAGACTGGTTGTTCTTTGCAAGTGGGGAAAAAAGGTTGAAAAATTGTACATACAAAATGATACAAGAATGGACAAATATGCAGCAATCAAGCCATGAATAGCTGATAAAAACATATCCAAACAAACTGATGGGCTGTTTGGATGGCAGTTGATGCAAATGATAGCTCTAAGGAGTCTGTCCACGTGTCCTTGTGAATACTTATTTTAAATACAGTGGTACCTTGAGACAAGAGCAGATACGAGATACGAGCTGCAACTCGGTCCATATTTTTATTTGAGATCAGAGTGAAATTCTGACATACGACATACGAGCTACAACTAGTTGGCGAGTTGGCACATGAGTCCAGTTTCAGTTATTTTAAATGGGAAAATTTTGTTTGATATACGAGTTGATTGATTTACGAGCTCAGTTACAAAATGAATTAAACTCGTATCTCAACGTACCACTACATATGAAGCAATTCCTGCAGAGTATATCAAATATATTGACAAACAAGGTTTATAAAAATTGACATCTGTGGGAAGAGATAAACTATAGATTGTATGCAATTATATTTTATAACAATTATTAAGGAGAATTTAAACAGGTGCAAGAAGGAAAAAAAATCAGTTGCACTACACAATTGCACAAAATACAATTGCAGGAAAAATCTGAAATGTAAAAACATTTCTTCAAAACCTAAATAATAAACACAATAAGCAAGGAGAATCTTAAACATCACATACATATCAAATTACTTAAGGATAAAATGTAATCTTACTGACCCTCCAGCAAGTACAGGACACACTACTCTCACAAAGGGAGGATCAAAAGGAAAGTTATCCTGCAACAAAAAGTTTGAGCAAATTCATCAGCAGTTAAACAAAGGCATAATGCCATAGTAAAATAATTTAAAGAACAAACTTACTTTATAAGAGAAATTCAGCAGAATGTAGTCTATGCCCTCTTTTTCTTTTAAGACTTGCAAGTCACTGTTCAAAGGACTATCTGGATCTACCCTGTAAACAGCCCACAAAAAAAAAAAAAAAACCCATAGAAGTGTTAATGATAATTACTACAACTTTAAACCCACCACTATTTAAAGGAATTAGAAAAACCCGTGTACTCACATCCTTAACTTGACATGCCATTCATAAAGACTGTCGTTAACAAGCTCTACTGAATATATACCTGTAGAAGCAAAAAAGGTTAAACTCAGTTCATTAAGTAGGAGCAACTAGTATGTAAACAGCACAGACGTAAAAATACAAGTAATGTCATTTTGCACCACTATACAATACTGTATGCATTCTGTTTAGAAACTAACAGATTAGTGCACGTATACACACATGGAGAAAGTCTTATTTTGGGCAAATAACCCCTATTTTCATCCCCGCTTTTGGTCAGGGTCATGTCAGCTCCAGTGCTGATCCCAGAGAACAGAGGGCTCAGGTGTAAACATACTCTGGACAGATTAATTAATTTACGCTTGTGCACACATGACATGCACAGAACTTCAACTTCTTGGCAAGAAATGAACACAAATGTATTACTGGACTTCTAATTCAACAAAAATCAGAAAACACAAGCAAAGTTTCCCCACCGTTTTCATTTTTATTTGAAAAGTGTTTTTGTTCAAAAGCTTAAATTAAACATTCATTAATTGTTATAAATTGCATAATTAATTAAGTTCGTATCTTATTTAACGTGTGTCTAAATGGTAAAATGCACACAGTCTTGCTACCAAACGTCTTTACTGAATTAGAATTAATGAACAGAATTATTATTCTAACCGTCATTTTATATTCACATTGTTTATACTAATCAAGCACTAGCGAGTATCAGTGCTACTTGATAATTCAAAAAATGTTTGACAAAGTAATAAAACGTTGTCAAACAATCCATTTGAATTCCTTTATCTTTTTTATAAAATAAAAAAATAATTAATTTCTGCAGTAATGACTAGGTAAATATAAAATACAGACATCTATACATCTATGCTGTTGTTGAAGAAGTGGATAAGAATACTAGAAATGCCCACAATGTATTTGTGTCCATAATAATTTCTATAGTTACATTTACAGATGATACTCAGTGAAAATTACTGTTGTTAAAAACAGCACAATGTTTTACTTGTTCCAGTAACATTTAGACGTGGCTAGTCTTAGTTTAGTCCAATGCTCTTAACTTGTGGTCCATGGACCACTAAGGTTATGTACATTTTCTTTCATGGGGTCCATGGCTGTTACCAAAATTATGAAAAGATTAAGAATCATTAATTAGTCACTAATGTACATAACTGTGGATACACACTCACTTCAACTGCTCCTTAATGCAAATGTCTAATCAGCCAATCATGGCAGATACATAATGCATTTGGGTTTATAGATATAGTCAAGACAATTTACTGAAGTTCAAACTGAGCATAGGTCAAACTGGAATCCATCCAAAGTAGTGTTCTTGTGCCTGTTTCAATTACTGTATTTTCACAACTATAAGGCCCATTTTAAATCCTTAAATTGATCAAAAATCGATAGTTCGCCTTATAATCCGGTGCGCCTTATGTATGGATTCTGGTTGTGCTTACTGACCGATTTTATGTGGTACACAGTACTCAAAAAATCTGTCAAAATGTTTTAGAATGGCTTTGGTAAGCAACAAAGCCGAAGCACTTGATGGATTTTAGGAGCATTACAGTAACCACAGTCAGGGTGTTTGTTATGAACTCAAAATTGTGCCCGTTAAGAGACATGCTTATGAAGAGGATTTCAAACTCAAGGCTATAAGGTACATAACAGAACATGGAAATAGAGCAGCTGTGAGAAATTTCAATATTAATTAATCAATGGTGTGGAAGTGGAGAAAGCAAGATG
>JAVSBU010315161.1:0-11242 GCA_033118015.1 Loricariichthys derbyi | reverse complement strand
AATCGATGCTGAATCCTCTGACTGTCCATGTGAAGCTGCAAACGTATATGCACTTGTTTAACTTGTTAACTTGTTCTTACATTTTATTTACAAAAATTACTGGGACTCTCATACCTCCTGAGGATTTCTGGATGAGCTGGACTGATGCTCTTCACTCACCATGTTAAGAGGACGGACCTTATTCAGCTTAAAAAACAGATTTACAGATCAGAATTAATCAAAATACAGTAAAATAATAATAAAATTAAATATTTATAAATGATTTATAAAAGATCTTTGTACCTTTTTGCCGAATCTGAAGGTTTGAAGCTTTCTCCTCTTCACAGCAGCAGGAACTGGTCTTAGAGAGGAGCTCAATCACAGTTTTGGAGCTTAATACAGGGTAAACCCAGCTGATCATGACAATCAGTATATCACATCATATTACCAGTTCTTACTTTGCTGCACAGCTTCTCATCCAGAACTTTCCATTCCCTGTAGACACATTTCATATTTAACCAGTAAGAATGGCAGGGATTCCACATGTAACCCAGTTCAGCCATATGTAAGTGATATTAAAGGTGATCATACTCATCATTCAGATGGGTGACGAGCTCCTTAATGGGTCTGAGACCCTCCAGCGTCTTCTCAGGACTGGACTTGTGACCTGATGACCCTTTGGGCTCTGTTCTCTCACTCTCCATAGGATCAGTTGTAGAAATGATCACAGACACGACAGTGGTGCTTGAAAGTTTGTGAACCCTTAGAACTGCCTATATTTCTGCATAAATGCGAGATAAAACATCATCAGTCCTAAAAGCAGCTAAAGATAAAGAGAAAGCAATGTTTGCTTGTACACTGGTACAACTGGACCGATATAAATATCCCTCATAAATCCATGTGAGTGGTTCGTGTTGAACCCTGGAGTTCTGTCCTCACCTCTCACTGCTGACATGGGATCAGCTTCACTCAGCTTTCAGTTTCTACAAAGGACAAAATCAAGATTAAAGGGAGAAAGAGGCAGCTACCGTGGCGCTTCGTGTTCAGCTTTAGTGCAAATGAGCTTTTCTAGATCCTTTGTAGACTCTTTTTTAGATCGTTGAGACGGGCGGAGAAGATGCTTTGTGACATCACAATACATTGTTACGATAATAAAGGATTATTCACCTGTGATGAGAGATGTATAGATGTGCACACAAAACATTACACACAGAGGCATTAAACACAAAAACATACAAGTACAAGAAGCATGCATATTAATTATTTATTAAAGCGAAAATTGTGTGAAGGTTATAAAAAAATAACAATAAATAACAGTATCAATAAAGACCACTAGGGACCAGCAGAGGGGGGCCTCATCTATTTTTGGTTTCTCCTATGGGTGCTATGGGAGGTACTTGAGTACATACTGTTTTAATCTTTTATTCTCTTATATGTTGTCAAGCAGAATTAAAAACAGCACAGTTAAACTTCAGATTTTGGAACATGGCTGTGAGGTCAGGGCCTAACTGAGCTTGGTTGGATTGTGTTTTTGGGTTATTGTTTATCTGTACTGATATAAGGTTGATTTAGAATCATGTGATCCTGATCCGGAAAAAGCAGAGTAAAAAAAGATTTTAAATTTAATTATTGTAATTATTAATACAACAACAACAACAACAATAATAATAAAAGTAAAAAGGAATAAGCATTAATTATTATTATTATCGTTATTTTGCTATTTAAAATTTTAACACACTGAAGTTTTGATGATTTAGTTTTTCATTCATCTGACAATTTGATACTTAATGTCATGTTTGGAGGATTTAAACAGAAATAAAGATCCAAGTGCAGACAGCATAAAATAAACCAATATATTTATTAAATGAACATAAGCAAAAGCTAAAACCAAATAATAACCAAACCAAGACAGCCATGCTGGCTGACCCCCTGGGATCGGTGGAGGCTAGGGCACACTGGACCACACGAGGACATGTCCCCCAGAGACTGGAGTGGGACAGGAGTATGCCAAGACCCCAGGCCTACAGGTACACCAACCCTATAGGAGACCACTGCCAAGGGCCTGCGCTGGACTGGTCCACCACTGTGGTCCTTTCATCACCGGCGTGGTCCGCACCGGGGAGCATCTCCTGTACTCCAAACCGGTGGTACATACCACCTACGGCCGTACCCTCACAGACGTACAGTGGTTCCCAGGGAGTGCCTCAGGAGGGGCTCGCAATAGGAGAGGGAAATACCTTGTACCTACTCTGTCTAAAAGGCCTGAGATACCTCCGGGCTCCAGCCCGTACTCCTCCTACCCTCTACCAAGGGCAGGAGGTACCGGTGACCCTAAATCCCTCTGAGTCTTCAAACGGGGACATGCCTCGGTCCAAACCGGCAGAGTCTGAAAGATAAAACATACATAGATTAGTGGGTGCGCCGACTAACCTCACTGTACAAGCCACTCAAAAGGCAGAAGCCAGTCGTAGAGCTCCGACTGGTGTGTGATCCTAACGCGCAGGGCGTAAATACCAAAATGCTGCTCAGAGCTCCAGTGTCTGACTCTGCCTTTTATAATGAGAAACAGGTGCTACTAATTTAGGATGTGATACAGCGCCGTGCCGCTAGATGGCGCTAAAAGCTCACAAACGCTATAAGATCCCACGAGAGAGGCTTTTAAAACACTAAAAACAGCCTCCTCGATACACTTAATTTTTTTAACCAAAATTCAATAAATATATACAGCAGTGGTTGACTTTTTAATGGCCGATGCTGATATTTAAAGACCCCGGTGACTGAAGGCTGATAAATATTGGCGATATCACTTATTTATTTTTTTATTAATTAATTAATTAATTTATTTATTTTGGAACCATCAAAACCAATAATAATAGTGACACAAAATTACTGAACATTTATTTAAGCTATTAATGCAGTCTCTGTGTAAACTTTGTCTTTTTATGTTTTTTATAAATAAAAAATAAAAAGTTTTATTACATTTAACAACAATGTTTATTAATATATAATAGCATCTTCTTGTTCCTGGGGAAAAAACATAATGTATGAATAATTGCATATAATCCCAGTTCCAGTTAAGAGCATCAAGTTATAATGTTGGAAAATGACATCTTCTTATAAATGGTTCCACCTTCAGTGAATGTTCTCTCAGCATCTCTCTGCTTTTAGTCCCAGTTTATGAGCTGCAAGTTGTAATGCGAGAAAGCAAAGTTTCTCTGCATTTTCCTCACTATTGTTGAATATCATGAATTCAGGCATCACCTGATACTGCTGGTCTCAAAATGGCTTTACTTGGCTTAATTACTCTATTATTAATGCAGTGAAACTCATATGAAATGTAATGCAATTGCCATTATGGGGCTAAAATATGAAAAATGAATAAATATACAAACACTTGGACTGTCATTGTCATCTTTTCCTCATCAGGTGCTTGCTGTCAAAATGACGAACAACAGCAACGCCGCAATGAAGAAGATCCGGACGGAGTACATGAAGAAGTTCCGGGATCCAAAATGGGAGACGTTCACACAGAGCTACCAGGACTCGTTGAAGTACAGACTGACACGGCGGCTAATGGAGCAGACCCATAGGCCTCTGTTTGGGGATGGCTGGGACAGCGGCTCTGAATCCAGCGGCAAGTCCAGCCCCAGACTCCGAGCTGTGGTGGAATCCTCTCATTCCAACCCTCCCGTGTCCTCGTCTGAGTCCAGGTATGAGAGCGCAGAGGCCCGAGACTCGGGTGAAGCTCAGGTGAACGGAGGACGTCCCGTGGACAACGCTGATGGTCCTGTAGTGCAGAATTCTCTTCCTGTTGGTAGGTTATTGCTGCTGTGATATGCTCTGACTTGGTCCTTGTCTCAGGGGGTCCAGGTGTATTTACACCAAGCCCATAACCAGATTTGAGTCATAGCAGTACCTTACGACCGGGTCACATAACCACATGATGAATGTATCTGAGGGAGGGGAGGGTAGATAAAACAGTGGATTTTCAGCTATGAGATCTTGCTATGAACTACGGGGTAAGGGGTGGGTGTATCAGTTCCGCTCGCTGCCGTCCCAAGGGAGTGAGGAACAAAGGTCACTGCCCTTCCTTTGAAGAGGGAGGGCGATGTAGAGCCAGGGTGTAGCTGCACAGAGTAGGGAAAGAGTGCTCCCCTCGGCAGCATTCAACCCCCCTCCAGCCCCGTCCCATGCCCTCGTGTGGTCATCAGCTGCTATGGCCCAATGGGACGAAGCCACTGGGCTGTGGCTGAGAGATACAATTAATTTCCTAAAGCTTCCTCATGTCTAGTTATGATTCTGTCACTTCACTTTGTACTATGAGTATAAGTATATCACATGTTACTTAAATATTTCACTTCCTCATTGATCATAGAGAATGGCTATCAGCGTGTGACTCCTAACGGACCCTCAGAGATAACTGTGAGACAGAGACACAGGCCACCTCGCTCAGAGCCACTGGACCTTGACACCGACGAATCCACCGACGTCACGGTGAGAAAACCGAGCCGAGCCAAGAGCCAGCCTCCGAGCAGTGCCAAGGAGCCGAGATCCAACCGGGACAACAGACGCTCGTACATCCAGCACGACTGGGCCGACAGAAGTATGGAGGCCAGAGAGAGGAGGCGACCCAACATGAGAGGCTCAGTCTCCGCTGGAGAGGTACATTTCCAAATCGAGCAGCTTCCTGAAATCATATCGTTCTGCTATGTTGTTCATAAAAAGTGGTTTTGATGCATGAATGCTTGTGGAGGTAACAAAGGAAAGTTCATTCCATAAAACAAGGCTACTGCAGGTTCATATACTCTGCCTATCCAAAAAAGGTTTTAGGTCAGGTCTTGGTTCAGCAACGTTATCAGCCCAAAGTATGAGGTCTCATGAGTCTCACTCTTTCTTTTTATTATCTTATAATTCTCTCTGTTGATATTTATTTAGTTTATGTTTATTTAAACCATTACTGTGAAGTTGTTAATTAGATAACATGGTTAAATCTTACATATATCATCTAACAAGGTGGTTTGGTCCTGTTTTGAGTCTTGATCCTCCCAAGATTTCTTCCTTATAATATTTAGGGAGGTTTTCCTTGCCACTGTTACCCTAGGCTTGCTAAATTTGGGATTGGCCTTATAAATTTGTCATGATCCGGGCGTCCGTGGAATGAGGAACAAGGAATGAGGGGGCAAGCCACTAGGGCTGCATGTAGGGTGCAGCGTATGACACTAACAGTAAAGCCTTAATGGCAAAAGAACATGAGGAGCACTTAGGGCGCAGCGTATGATGCTAACGATAAAGGAACGTGAGGAGTGCTTAGGGTGCAGCATAAGATGCTAACAATAAAGCCTTAATGGTAAAGGAACGTGAGGAGTGATTAGGGTGCAGGATTTGACGCTAACAGTAAATCCTTAATGGCAAAGGAATGCGAGGAGTGCTTAGGGTGCAACATATGACACTAACGATAAAGCCTTAAAGGCAAAAGAACGCGAGGAGTGCTTAGGGCACAACATATGATGCTAACGATAAAGCCTTAAAGGCAAAAGAATGCGAGGAGTGCTTAGGGTGCAACGTATGATGCTAACGATAAAGCCTTAACGACAAAGGAATGTGAGGAGTGCTTAGGGTGCAGCTTATGATGCTAATGGTAAATCCTTAATAGCAAAGGAATGTGAGGAGTGCTTAGGGTGCAGCATATGACACTAATGGTAAATCCTTAATGGCAAAGGAATGCGAGGAGTGCTTAGGGCACAACGTATGATGCTAACGATAAAGCCTTAAAGGCAAAAGAACGCGAGGAGCGCTTAGGGTGCAGCATATGACGCTAATGATAAAGGAATGTGAGGAGTGCTTAGGGTGCAGCGTATGACGCTAACGATAACGCCTTAAAGGCAAAAGAACGCAAGGAGCGCTTAGGGCGCAGCGTATGATGCTAACGATAAAGGAACGTGAGGAGTGCTTAGGGTGTAGCGTATGATGCTAACGATAAAGCCTTAAAGGCAAAAGAATGCAAGGAGTGCTTAGGGCGCAAAGTATGATGCTAATGATAAAGCCTTAACGACAAAGGAATGCGAGGAGTGCATAGGGTGCAGTGTATGATGCTAACGATAAAGCCTTAACGGCAAAGGAATGCGAGGAGTGCTTAGGGCGCAACATATGATGCTAACAATAAAGTCTTAACCGCAAAGGAACGTGAGGAGTGCTTAGGGTGCAGCATATGACGCTAATGGTAAATCCTTAACAGCAAAGAAATGCGAGGAGTGCTTAGGGTTTATCATATGACGCTAACGGTAAAGCCTTAACGGCAAAGAAATGCAAGGATCATATAGGGTGTAGCATTTGCACATTATGGACCTAGGGCTTTCAAATAGTTTTTGGAGTAGCGGGGGGAATGCCAAAGAAAATGTGCCTGGCGCCAGCATAATTTGAAAGCCCTGTGGACCTGAGTCCAGACTCCACTCGGACTAGAACAGTACAGACTTGAGGTGGGCTCACACTCTAGAGAGTCCATTCTGAATCCCACACCAGAGACTCGACCTGGACGCGTACGCTGGAGATTTGAGACACTACTTGCAGACTCTACTCAAACTTGCAGGACACAACACGTGAACATCTCTGATATCTATCGATCTCCAAGTGAGATAGCTGAAAGTGACATGAAAGGATAAAGTTTCTTAACTGGACTGTACTGGAGTGAAAGAGAATCTTTAGAGACGTGGTTGTCTCTTTAACCCTCCTCCTTATTGCAGAGGTGAAATATACAGGTCTGTTCAGCCTGAGGCCAGCTTCTTCATTACTGTAGCAAATGATAGGGTCATCTTCAGGTGGCTAGCTATTTATAGCCTAATTTATCTTCCCACATCCATAGAAATCTAAAAGAATGTGACGTTAGAGCACCAGTTTGCTGCAGAGCTTTAAAGTACGGTGCAGTAACTTTACACTAACCTCATGACCTCGCACACAGAGGGAAATTGACACCTGAGTTCGCCTGAGCACATGCCGCTAAATTATTCACATTCTCTCGGGTTTCATTCACTTAATTAGCATGGCAGGTATATGGAGACGTTTCACTTGCACTAGCAGCGGGATCTAGTAAATTTAAAGGAAGGTGAGATGTGAGATTGTCAGATGGGAATTTATACGTCCTAGTGACTTGTCCTACTAACCCAGGCTTTCATTGTATTCTGATGGATTTAACTAAATAGGTAAATAAATTTCAAACAGCTATGTGACCATAAAAAATTAAGTAAAAAGTAAGTGAGCTTTGGAGTGGTAGCTCCTTGCTTTGCTCTCAGAACGGTCACAGTTCTTCATGGCATGGCTTTGACAAAATGTTGAAAGCATCATGTTGAAATCTCCTGTTCTGCTACATCCCCAAGATCTTCTAATGGATTCAGGGCCAGTGACTGGGAGGAACACTGAACTCATTGTTCATAAAACCAGTTTGAGATCTTTGTGACATGGTGAGTTATCATGCTGGAAGTAGCCATTAGAGGATGGGTCATTTGTGACCATGAAGGGGTGCACACGGTCAGCAGCACTACTCAGATATACTGTGGCCTTCAAGCCAAGATAGGCAGGCATTAACAGGACCATGGTGTACCAAGAAATCATTCTCCTCACTAATACACCACCTTCACCAACCTGGACTGTTGATACCAGGTAGGTCGGGTCAATGGGTTCATGCCGCTGGTGCCAAATTCAGACCTGATCATCTGTGAGCCTTAGCAGAAATCTGGATTCATCAGACCAGGCTACTTTTGTCTGGTCTTCACCTGTCCAGTTTTAATAAGCCTCAACTTTCAGCTCTTGGCTGACAGAATTGGAACCCGATGCTATTACGAGCCCTGCCACTCCACGGTGTGACATTAGGGAGGTCATGAGACAGTGGAGGGTTGGTAGCGAAGCAGCAGGGGGCTTTGAGCACTTCTTAGAGGCTTTGGCACCTCGTGGCAGATTGGGGATGATGCGAGCAACACCTGCTTCTGGCCTTATTTATAGTTTGGCCAGAGCAGTGTTCATTGTTGCTCTATTTCCAGGACTTGGTTGCCTTTTAGTGCCTAGCGCGTTTCAACAGGACACCGGTGCCTGCAGCATTTGAAACCTACTTCCACGGGCAAGCTATATTATTGGTGCATACCGGTTGGTACCTGATATCCTCTAATGCAAAAGATGGGAGGTACCATTTCTCCGGTACACACCGCACTTCTGCCCAAGCGTGATGGAGTAGCATCAGCAGGTAGTGCTCTTCCTTTGCAGAGGGATGGTGGTAGGGTCCAGGCCATTGGTAACGGGGGGCCTGCAGCAGTTTGGGCTAGAATGTGTTTCCCTTGGTGCTGCTCTCCTCCTGCGGTTCTTCTTTCCTATG
Organism: Loricariichthys derbyi; assembly: GCA_033118015.1. Taxonomy (NCBI): domain Eukaryota; kingdom Metazoa; phylum Chordata; class Actinopteri; order Siluriformes; family Loricariidae; genus Loricariichthys; species Loricariichthys derbyi. The sequence goes on along the minus strand of JAVSBU010315161.1, from coordinate 2,904 downwards.
AATCCGGACTCGTCCCAGAACCTTTATGGGGTCACTCGGGCGTAAGTGTACCACATAACATGGGATTTGTTTCCTGAGGTAGAGATCGGTTTCATGCGTCCCCTCCCCCAGACTTGCTGGTCATTGCTTGGGCCAGTAAGGGTTTTTTTATGTTCATTTTTATGTTAACTGATAATCTAATATTATAAAGCTGCTTAGAGATAGTCCTCCATTGTGAAATGAATCAGGCTTAGACTTTGATTAGATAAAGCACAGGCACATTTTCTCAAAGCAGCTTTATGACTATATTATCTTCTAATATCCACGACCATTCCCACATTAACCAAGCCTTGGGTGACAGTGGAAAGAAAAAACTTGGAACAAACCTTGGCTGGACCAAGACTCAAAAAGGGACTCGACCTCCTTGGACGCTCTATATGATATATAAGAATTAACCAATATGTAATTATGGTTCTCCACTTTAGATCCACCGCTCTGATGTTGGGGTCCAAACCCGTCGTGACTCTGAAAAGCGTGGAAAGGCGTTGGATCGGCGGAGAGCGAGATCAGCAGACCTGGAGAAGCTGAGGCGGTCGGAGCTGGTGAATACAGATGATCGGTGGATGACCGAGTACATGCGCTGCTTCTCCAGGCTGAGGTAGAGACGGAGAGTGCCGGTCCAGGATCAGAATCGGCTTGCACGGGTTGTTTTAAGGGTTTATCAGGTTGTTTGGACCAAGGACGTGCAGTGTTTGTGACTTTAGTTTGTGATTGTTTTGAGCAAAGAGTGTTAGGTCATGGCTTTTGACAGAAAGTGACCTAAAAACGTCCCTAAGTCTTGTTTCCGGCATTTGTTTGTACTCTATTTCAGTGACCAGGTATGGGAGAAAGCAAGGATTGAGATAGTTCTTTATTATCTAAAGGAATGAGGATGCTTAAACACATTGAAACGCTTATTTGCAGCGATTCTGAAAACGAGACAAGAAGTGGACGGTGCACTCATCAAATACTAGTTTCTTTAGACTTTGACAACTATGAGGCTCTCTTATAGGTAACTTGACCAGATATTTCCTTGCAGGGCTGCATGTTTATTCTTAGCATACTTGCACATTGATTTGTTTCCGAATAAGATCTACTATATAATAATACAAAAGTATTGAGACACCTCCAAGTTACACCTAAATGAGCTTTTACGACATCCCGCTCTAAATCTCTAGGCATTAATATGATGTTGGTCCTTAGTTTTTGCACCTACAGCAGCTTCCACTCTTCTGGGGAGGCTTTCTACAAGATTTTGGACTGTATCTGTGGGAATTCCTTCAGACACTGATGTTCGTTGGTGTTAAGCTCAGGGCTCTGTTTGTTCGCACCAAGCTCATGGACTTTACTTTGTGCACTCTAACATAGTCATACTAGGATAAGGTCCTTCCCCAAACTGTTCGAACAAAGTTCGAAGCATACAATTGTCTGAAATGTCTTGGTGTGCTAAAGCCTTTAAGAGCCAAACTCTGAAAAACAACTCCATAACTTTATCCCTCCTCCACCAGACTTTACAGTTGGTACAATGCAGTCGGGTAGGTAGCGTTCTCCTGGTATTCCCCAAACTCAGACTCATCCCTTAGACTTCCAGATAGAGAAGAGTGATTCGTCACTCCACAGATCATGCCTGAACTGCTCCAGAGTCCATTGGTGGTGTGCTATACACCAATCCATCCAATGTTTGTTCATTGTGCTTGGTGATGCAAGGTTTGCATTCAGCTGTTCAGCCATGAAGCTCACAATGCCAGCTTTAGTGCTGTTAAAGCCAGAAGAGGTTTGGACCTCTGCAGCTATTGGGTCAAGCAGAGTGTTGGTGACTTTTATGCACTATCAGTACTGTCCCTAAACCTCTTCACTTCTCAATAAAACCACTCAGAGCTGATCTGACAGGAAAGAAGACTCACTTGTTGTAACGGTACCATCCTATCACAGCACCACAATCTAAATTAGTCAGTTTTTTAGGAACAAATGTTTGTAAATGCAGACTGAATGACTAGGTGCTTGATTTTATCCACCTGTGGCCACAAGACTGAATGAAACACCTAAGAGATGTGTCCCAATACTTTTGTCCATATAGTGTACCATGTAACATTCAGATCCTAAGCCAGCACCAAAAGTACAGCTTTAGCTTTGAACTATGCACTTGTTATCACTTTAAATACTTTGTCTCAATTAGCAATTAGTAATTGAGTGCTTAGAAAAAACGATGAAGTGCTTTAATGTCTCTTCTAAACGAGTACATGACCTTTAAATAAATGCTAAACGTTTAGGCAAAGATTCCTTTAAATTAGTCTATAGAATATGAAATAAGTTTTTCATATAGATTCTGCATCTCCTGGTGTGAGGGTTTGGAGGGTTTTCTCAGAAGCCTTGGTGTTTTGAGGGTCAGATGTTTGGACCCCTCTTATGTTTGGTGGACTTTTCTAACATTTCATTTCATCTGCTCAAGTTTTGAGTTCTGGAATGTGTTCCAGCTCTGTGGATTGATTTAAAATGGCGTATGTTTGTAGCTTTCCAGCTCTTTAGCCTTGGGTTCTACACACCAGCATCACTGGGGTTCTTTTGCTGGAGAATTTCGTTACTGTGATGGAGTGTCAGAGTAAAATGCAGAATGTATGGACTAGGCTTTCATGTATGTTAGATGTGTTTTGTATCTCATCGCAGTGTATTAGTTGTGAGATTAATCAGGGTCAAAGCCAGACCTGATTTTGTAATCACTTTAACAAACCTTTAATGGTATTTGTACCATATAAGGCTTTAAAACTGATTAGAATACTAAATATTTAGTACAAGACACAAAGGTATAGTTACTGTGGATAAAAAGCATTATGATTACAGTCTAAACAAGCTTCACTATGGGAAATGGTTCTGATAAAGAGAGAGAGA
>JAVSBU010315053.1:0-11243 GCA_033118015.1 Loricariichthys derbyi | reverse complement strand
ATGGCAAAGCGCCCAAACGTTGGTCTCGTCGTCAAGCCCAGGAAAAATCAAACAGGTTTCATTTTATCCAGGGTTCATAGTATTTAGGCCACGCCCTCCCATTATCACAAAAATGGCCCAGCAAAGCTATGAGACGCCCAGGACACTCAGGGAAAACTCAAGTAAGCACAGCAAAAGGCCTTGCCATGACAGCCCAGGTCAAAATACTGCTATGTGAGAATGGGGTATAAGCCCTAAAAGTGGCTGTGTGTGAAAATCCCAGCAGATCAACAGTTTCAACCAAAACCCACGCCACGTTCAAAGTGACTTAAATCACCTTTCTGCTGCATTCTCATTCACAGTTTCAGTAGGATTTTGCTGTGCTTGTCTGATAAGATATTTGCGTTAATGAATAGTTGAACAGGTGTATCTAAAAAAGTGGCCAGTGACAATATTCACACATTACCAGCCATGAAAGGCTGTGTGGTTTTTGGGATTCAAGCTCATGATCAGTCAGTAATAGAATGAAACCTTGGACATTTGTGCAACGGACGATCCCTTTATTAAACTATTTATAATAGAGACTGGTGTGCTTCTCTTTAAGGTGAGCATATCCAAGGCTGCCATTTTTGTGTCTAAGCTGCCTTTTTTAGAGAAGAAATTTTCTAGAGAAGTTGTTAAGTTGTCTCTTACAAGTATTTATAGGAACTAACAAATTCAGAAATTACGATCAGTAATTATAATCAGTAATTATGTCAATAATTATAACATAAAATGTAAAAAAAAATAAATGTATGCATTAACAGTAGGGCTGTAACAATGCATTGCAAAGCAAATAATGTCACAATACGCAGAGTAGAGATTGACAATGTCACATCAGTTATCTTTATTCTGTTATCTAATGCAATTGCATCATTTCTTGCTCACATACATTTAAAACGCTTTCTAGTTTCTTTTAACTGAAGGGAACTATTATACTTTGCATTTAAATTTTTATACAGGAAAAGTACATATTATTTTGGATTGCTTTTCTTCAGAAATAAAATATGAACATTTCATTTGTTTAGTTAAGATATGGTGAGGCTACCATAGAGCATTTTATTTACAATTTTAAATATCTGTTTCTAGTAATTCATTTCGGTTCCAGGGAACTAATGATTATATTGTTTAAAAAGTTATTCAAGAAAAAGTGCGTTGTTTGGTATTGCTCACACTTCAGAAAAATAAGTCAATGGAATCGTGAATTCTGAGTGGGTGATATGACAATATTTTCTCATATTATGATACATTTTCTTATAATGATAGATGATATGCTCAAAAGAGAATATTATCAGTGCTTAATGATCACAGACTAACTGCAATTTCATTTTAAAGAGTAATTACTTCTGTTTAATTGGATGAAATGAAGCACATTTTGAACAAAAGTCACTTTTTAAAGTATGGGATAATATTTCTACATTTATGGCATTTAGCAGACGCCCTTATCCAGGGCTTTCAAATTGTTTTGGAGTAGCATGGGGCATCCCAAAGTAACAGACACCTTATCATAAGCTATGACTGACACCTAGCAGGAAATATAGGAATTACGTTACTTAAAAAGTAGACAGCGCAGAGTGGTGGAATAAGTGGAAAATGCACCTGAGCCGGCATAACTTGAAAGTCCTGCTTATTCAGAGCAACTTACAACTGATACAATCGTGGGTTAAGGGTCTTGTGCAAGGACCCAACAGTGGGAGCTTGACAGAAATGGGATTTGAATCGTGAACCTTCTGGTCTAGAGTCTAGAACCTTAACCACTAGGCCACCACAGTCCCACATTTTAATAGTAGGATTTGCAAATCTAATGCTACTAATGCATTTTCTCTGGGCTCAGACATATTGTGATATAATATTTTTACCATATTACCCAATCCTAATTCAGTATCCTGAATCAAATCGAATGTGAGTATCATGATTATGACACTCCTATTAGTGACACATCTTTGGTCTCTCATTTTAGGAAGAGTTAAAATTTACACAAAACCACATTTTGTCAATTTAATCTGAATAAATGCTGCCAGTCAGTTACTTACCATTGAGCTGATAAAATGTATCTTTTGTTTAATTGGTATAAATTAGATATGCTTAATTCAGCTTGAGCAGGATATGTACTACCTCTTAATCTTAGGCTGTTTCTTTTATCTCTTATGTCTCTCCTCATGCAGTGGGAGGAAATCAGTGTGATGGACGAACGCAACGCACCCATGCGGACGTACCAGGTGTGCAACGTGATGGAAGCCAACCAGAACAACTGGCTACGCACCGCGCTGATCCCGCGGGCCGGCGCCCGGCGTGTCTACGTCGAGCTCAAATTCACGTTGCGTGACTGCAACAGCCTGCCCGGCGTCCCGGGTACCTGCAAGGAGACCTTCAACGTGTACTACCATGAATCGGACGGCGCCGTGCCACCCCCGCCGCTCAGACACGCTCGCGAGAGCCAGTATGTCAAAATCGACACGATCGCGGCGGACGAGAGCTTTACGCAGAGCGACGTCGGCGAACGGGTCATGAAACTGAACACCGAGGTGCGTCACATCGGCGGGCTCGGCAAACGTGGACTTTACTTGGCGTTCCAGGACCTGGGAGCCTGCATCGCCTTGGTATCGGTGAGGGTGTTTTATAAGAGATGCCCGCTGGCGGTGATGAATCTGGCTCGCTTTCCAGACACGGTGACGGGGGGAGACCAGGCACTGGTGGAGGTACGAGGGTCCTGCGTAGAGGACGCCGAGGAGCTAGAGGCACCACGCATGTTCTGTAGTGCAGACGGAGGATGGCTCGTACCTATCGGGCGTTGCGTATGCAGACCCGGATTTGAGGAGACTGACGGGCAGTGTCAGCGTAAGTGTTACCATGTTTTTCTTACAGTGGGAATTTGAATGATTTTGTATGTGTTTTATGGTATCTGTAATGAAAATGGTTTCGGATCATCCAGAGGAAAAAGGGAGAAACTGTGTTTTTAGGGATACGACATCAAGGGATTTTGATACTGACATTATTTTTACTTATTTACTGCTTTAACACCTCTTTTCCTGGTCAGGCCTTTCCAGGACTGTCAGGACACTTTAGGCTGTAATTTCAGGGGAATATTTCCCAACCACCCCTCCCGTCCCTCAGGCACAGCAAATGTGCTTGCACATGACACTCATCTTGTCCGCTGGGACTTGGACCCAACTCATTGTTATTAGACCACCTTTAAAACCAGACACCTTTTCTTGCTTGATTAGTGCTATTAATTTAAACGAGATATAGTTGAGACATTTGCTTCATTAATCCATGCTAAAATTTTACTCTAATGCTCTAAGAAAATCAGAGCAATCCTGAAAATAGCAGCCAATAAAAGAAGGAAGTGGACTGGACCTACTACATTAGTTCCATTCATTTATGTCCTTTATAACAGAAATTGGATACAATTTTCCCTTTGTTCTCAGGAGGTTAAGATAGCAATATCTATACATTCAAGATAACTAGGAATTTTGGAACTTCCTACTTCCAGCTTTGGATCATTCACACGTACAATTTATTTAGAGAGGATAAAACTATCACTTGTTTGGTTTCAATGAGTTCTTCATTGATTTTAGTAGTGGATTTAGGGCTTAATAATTTACCAGGAGAACAGCTGATGAAAAGAAAGGATGCCATTTGATCAAAAGTCTTGCACATAATAAATCTTTATTATTCAGACACCCTTTTGTTTTTTGGGGTAGTCAAGCAGGTACGCATCCGTTAACATCCATGATACGTTCTGGGAAATTACATATTATCTGATCTGGCCGTTGTCCAATACCCATATTAATATATAGATTTATATGCTACTTATTATGATCCAGTTTATCCCAACATGATTTCACAATATTTCAAAGAACATCTTGCCTTTTTCTGTCTTTAAGTGCCCCCATAGTAGAGTTTAATGGGGTTTAGGTCAGGTGATTGTGCAGTAAGGTCCCTCTCAGTGCACCAGTTGTAGACAGAGCTGTGAGGAATGTTTTGGGTCATTATCCTGCTGCAGTATGAATCCTTCTCTATAAAAATCTCCACACACTTTTGGCTCACATTGTATGCAGATCAGCCATAGTATTAAAACCACCTCATTCTTTATAAACCAGATAGCTGCACTATATATTTTGTTAGGCACCTTTATTGTGTTCTCTAAGGGTCAGGACACTCATAGTTCAGGTACTATTAGGGTGATGGATCATTCTCAACACTGCACTGTCACTGATGTGATGGTGGTGGATTAGTGTGTGTTTTGCTGGTATAAATGTAATGTGGAGCAGACACAGCAGTGCTGCTGGAGCTTCTATACACTGTAGTATCATCTGGGACTGAGAACTGGCCTGAGAATAATCAAGGAACCAAAGCATCCTGTAGGCAGCATCCTATAAGCACTGATGAAGGATTAACACAAATTGGCTCTGACTTTACATCCACAAGGTGGAGCAGTAAGGTGATTGTCTCTAATAAAGTGACTCCACCAGCACTTCGGTGTTTGATAAACTTGTACCAACTCAACACACTAACATATCAACTCAACACCATCTCCATATCAGTATCACTGCGGTGCTGAGAATAATCCAGAACCGTAATGGGTCCTGATCTGTGGTGGTCCGATGATCACTGTAGAAGAACTAGGTGACCACTGAAGAACTGGGTGAAAGGAGGCTAGCAAAGTATGTAGAGCATCAGATTGGCTGCAGTCTCTAATTATAGAACTATAAAATGGACAAGGAGTGTAGAAACAAGAAGGTGGTCATAATGTTATGAATGAAAAGTTCATTTTATGGTATAATAATCATTAAGCACAATTCCAATAATTTTACTTAAACGGTAATTGCTGAAATATCAACTGCAATTTTTTTTTCATATTGTCCAGCTCCGATTCTTCCTGTCTTCCATATACAGTTTTAAAAGGTTTTTAAAAAACTACAGAGGAAATCTTATAGTTGTTTGCTTTTGTGTTGAAACAAGCAATCAAGTGTGTTTCCTCTTTGCTTTATGGAGTAATAACTGCTTATGAAATACAAAAGGTTTTGTATTTCATAACTGCTTGTGAAATACAAAAGGTTTTGTATTTCTATATCTGGATCCATCAGCAGATGCATGTGTGTACGTGTACAATATTGCGTGAGGTGTTTTTAGAGGCTCTGCATTGAACTAAGCACAACTGGCTTCCTCTGTGTTTCTGATTTCTGAAGATTGTCCACCTGCCTTGAGGAAATTCAACAGCTTTTTTATTTGTTCATGTGGATCTCTCAGCGGAAATGTATGATTTGAATCATGCTTTATTCTTCTACAGGCTCTGTGATGAAAAGTACACTTCCTGTAGATTTTTTAAAGTATAACGAACAATTGTCAAACTGAACTGTACTCAGGAAAGTACCAAGTATTCTTAGGCCAGACTTGGTACTCAGGAAAGTACCAAGTATTCTTAGGCCAGACTTTTTAAATTACTTGCTTGGCTCCTGCTCCTGCCTTATAAACACTCAGCTACAGCTAAACTTATTAGACATGCATCAGCGCCTCGCCTCTAGGCGGCAATAAGAACCCGCTAATCAAGGCCGCTTAAAGACCCCACGATAAAGAATGCTTCAAAATGCCGAAGCAGCTTCCTCGTTACACCAAAGTTGCCAACTTAGCGACTTTGTCGCTATATTTAGCAACTTTATTTTTTAAAAATTAAAAATTTTGTGGTGTTATTGGAGACTTTGGGAGACTCTGAAATGAACTGTGCATGCTTAAAGCCACCACAGCTGAATAATTGACATTTTGATGAATGCCAACAGAAATTATACACTTCTGCCACCAGAAAAGTGAGTAAACTCACCTCTCACATTTGCTGTAGCTTTAGCGGTCATTTATTTGTATTTTTTTGCTTTGATATCGTTCTGAATGTATGATATGGTGTCCTGCTTGGATGGTGGGGTGATTTGATGCAATGTTTTTAGCTATATAGTGCACATTGATTTGGCTCCTGATGTTCGCTAATTGAAAATTAAAAAAATAAATTCTAAAATGAAATTTTATTTTTATTGCCGCCGCCGTATTCAGGTTTTCATTACAGAAATCCGCCAAACAAGAAATAAAAAAAGACCTAAACTCGGTCTTCTGTGCAGATCCAACGCTGAAACCCAATCCAACATGCTCTTAATAAAGACTTCATACAAGCACAGTGACAGATAAGAACTTGGCGAGTGTTGCAATGAATAAAAAGATGAGTTTAGCAATCAGCAGTCCCATTTATGACCCTGAGTGGCTTCTAATTTGCACTAATTTTTTTCACTTTGCAGGCAACATGGTGACTTAGTGGGTAGCACCGTCACTTCACAGCGAGAGGGTCGTGGGTTCGATTTCCACGTGTCTGCATGGGTTTACTCCTCCCACAGTGCAAAGACATGCTTTAAGTTAATTAAACTAAATCGACTAAAGTGGCCCTAATATATGAGTCCATGTATGAATGTGCCCTATGACAGATGGGCGCCCTGTCTAGGGTTGTTTCATGCCTTGTGATCTATGCTAAAGGCACCAGCTCGCACACACCTTACTCCATCCAAGAGTAAGCAGATAAAGTGAACTAAAGAATAAATTACTTTTTACTTAGCAACTTGAACTGGGCAGAAATATGACAAAGATTTGGAGAGGTGGCATCATTCGAAAGTGCCACTTTGAGTCACTGAGCTCTGCACTGTTTTCCACTGCTGCTGTTTTGCTTAGTTTATGCATGTTGGCAAGGGGTTACAAGAAGTCTCCACTATCTTTTGGATATGTAGTGTAAATCTTATAGTGGAGATTATTGCCTAATAAAAAACCTAATAACTGAACATGCATTCTGAAAAATTCCAAATGTATGTGGATCTACCATGTCAATATGAGGTGATGATTATGATCTCTTCAGACTTGACCAGATTCAGAAGCAGCACTACAATCCTGGTCTGAAATGCATTCTCACTGGAACACATGTCCATGTATGGCACCAACTGGGCTTCTCATAGACTAAATGTGTCTAATATATTTCCTTACACTGTTTTTGGTACGCTTTAGAAATGGACACTGACAACCCAATCCTACAGGAAGCCAAGACACCACAATCATTTCAAACATGATTATAGTGCTAAAACACATTTGGCATCGCTTGTTTAGCTATAAATTGTAATAGATTTTCCAAACAGGAGGCAATTATGTCCAAAGTGAAATAATCACGTATACATACAGAAGAGTACGGTAGAGTTTTAGTAGCCTGCCTGACTCCACAGGACAGTCCATACATAACACAGCCAAGACAAACTTAGAGACAGCGAAAGACAACACCACAATCTTCTCCCACGCCAAGTTACATCACAAGGTAAGCTGATACCTGAATATACTGAACCACCAGGTTATTCCATCTATGGATCTTTTCTTCCCTGATCCCAGGGCCATATTCCAAGATGACCCAATACCAGGATTCATCAGGCTCAAATTGTGAGAGAGTGGTTCAGGGAGCATGAGACATCATTTTCACACATGGACCCCTGAACCCCATTGAGAATCTTTGGGATGTGCTGGAGAAGGCAGTGGGTCCAAATCTCCCATCATCAATACAAGATCTTGGGGAAACATCAATGCAATTCTGGATAGAAATAAATGTTGTGACATTGCAGAAGCTTGTGGAAACGATGCTATAGTGAATGCGTGCCGTAATCAAACCTAAAGGCGGTCCAACAATATATTAGTGTGTGACCTTTTTTTGGCCAGGCAGTGTATTATATATAGTATAGTGACGTTCATCACAAGTCTGGACACGATGAGGTTTGCCTGGTTTTTGTGCATTTTTTTTTTGATGGAAAGAAGCATAATGAATTTAATGCAGCATTATTTTGGTAAAGGCGCACTATTTACGTAACATAGGAGATGCCAGATCAAAATTGTCGTAGCTCTAGCAATAGTTTTAAAGTGCCGAACTTTCATTACAGAATTGCCCAGGTTCGGATGAACGTTACGCAATTTCAACGACTATTTTGACCAATATACTTAAATTTTTATAATGCCTGAACACATTATTTTGCAGAAAAAAGATTTTTTAATTACATTTGTGCAGGGAAAATTGTGCATTAAATTATTTTGATAGGCGAAAATCTTATTTGCATCGACCTACGGTGAAATGTAATGCTGCCGTCTCCGAGGTTTCGATTGGTTTCCTAGAACATTTTTCCATTGGAAATGCACAGTGCTGTGCAGAACTTCATGAAAGTGCTCATAATTTTGCAAAAATGATTACTGATCATATTTATTGTGTGCTTTCCTATAGTTGTGAACTTATTGAAGGTTGACACAAGTCATTGCTACCGATTTTTATGGGGGTACCACTAGCATATTTCTACATATATACTACAAAGTGTTTAGATTTAGATAGAAAATTTAGATTATGTGCCTTGTTTTGTTTTGCAATAATCTACAATTAAATGTCATGAAGCTCTGAAGCTCTTCATCCATTTTCTAAAACTAGGTGTGACCTGATTGCACCTACCAGGATGTACGGGACTCTGAAGCCTTTGGTTACTTGGTACACATAGAGCTCTATGTTCATGTTCCAGGAAGCCAACCAATGGAATTTTGGTGCCAGGAACCCATGTACAATGAGCAACTCAATCCTTTCCTTGCCAGATGAGGGACGCAGACCTGCGGTGTGGAGCCACCCTTGTTTGTCTCCTCGCTAGAGGCTTTCGAATCTCTGGAATAGGGGCTGGGTTTGTGTCACATTACAACAGATGTGTGTATATGTTCCAGTGGTGAAAGATGAAATTTATTTTCATTGAATTATTGGATGGAAGCACAGCCTTTAAGGTGGAGGAAAACTTTTAAAAGTTGTTTTATAGTCCATGTTTACATGACTACACGTACCAGTTTGTGAAATGGGCATGTAAATAAGCTATAGGCCTGTTGGCTTTACTTCATGTTGTCAGAAAATCAATCAGGTGGTTACATAATGAGTAAATGACAAATCGACTATTTGACCCTCAGTACTTCAAGCTGCCTCATTCAGACTGGCCTTAACTTTGCTTTCAGGTTATTATTATCCTTTGAATTGGTACATGTACATTTGTGGTCATATTCCTAAGCTCCTTAGTGCTGAGGTGCACCTAGTGATAAAATTCGAAGAAAAGTCTTTGTGATTCTGGGCGTTTCCCTCTTAAAGTTAGGAGTAGATCCTAGTAAAGATAAAAAGTTATTCATTAAGCATCTTAACCCCTGAAAAAGGTCCTAAGGTGAAAAATGATGAAGAATAGGGAAGACTTTTAGGAGCCTTATGAGTTCTCTTAACGAGGCAGAAGAAATGTTCTCTAAACACTGAATACCAGTGAGTTAATCAGACTCTACTGATTAGATCGTGCAGGAATAACATTTGAGGCTAATCTTATTAGAGCAAAATGAACGTGAAATACGAACTGAACCCACCACTTAAACAGACATTAGCAATTAAAGTAACTGAAAAGAGCAGAGCCGCATTTTCTCCAGTTGATAGGCTATAAAATAGAAGTAGGCTAAAAATTACCAGCAGGTTAAATAAAACAAATGCACAAGTATGTGATTTGTGTAAAAGAAGAAATAGCGTATTACTGTTATTTCAAAGTAAAGGCTTATAATAGGCAGTTTTTTTTCCTAATTAAAGATTGTGGGGTTTTTCTTTATTTTATTTTATTTTATTTATTTTATTTATATATTTTTTTTTTTTGGGGGGGGGGGGGGTTGTGTGTGTAGGTCTACAAAATAATAATCATATCTAACAACGGGGTCATTCCCACCTTCTTACTACGGTAAAAATTTCTGTCTTCTCTTTGCTCAGAATTGCTCTGTGATTGGTTCTAAATCACTCTTGAAATAAAAGTTTTAGAATTTGAATTTAGAATTTGATTTAGAATGGATTGTCCAAACATTTAGAATTTGGAATTACAGAAAACACATAGACCAAATCAGATAAACAGCTGAAATCGGGCAATCAGATTTCCTTACTTTGGCTTTTTACAGATCTGCTGTTTGATTTTAATTATGCATTATTATACCCAGCTAATTCCAACCCTGCAATCTGATTGGCTGAGAGATGTCCTGGGAGTGCCATCATTACACAATGTCACTCTGACCGAAGCACTTCGTACTACAGCATACGACTGGTAACCTAGCACCGACGTCAGCCATAACAAAATGACAACATTATAATTATACAAATAAAAATAAAGATCATAAAGTTTGTAAAATCTATCAGCTTTGAAAACCTTTGTTTTGATTACAATTTGGAAGATGGAGCTATTAATGTGCAGCCTAACAAGGACTCTTAATGAAGTTGCTTCTGTGGTTCCATCACCCCTGTTCTTTCTTTATTTTCTCCTCAAAGATTTTGTTTGCTTGTGTTAAACTCCACGTCTTTGAATAAACATCTTCCACAACAGATCTAAGCTCTTAACCAACTGATGCTCCATAACTCTCCCTTTAACATTTCTGATATTATTTACATTAAAAGCTTCATCTTACACGTTTCCAATCAGTAGTCTTTTAGCAAAAATTATAACAGTATGCTAGACTTTCATTATAGCGCCATGATCTCATTCTGACATTCTTCTGTTATTAGAATAGTGTAACAGCCTGCCTTATAAATAAGACCCATTTTATTTGCTGAATATGAATAAACTTTCTTTGTATTTAACTTTGTATTTATTGCCTTTATAAAATACAGTTATTAGTAATCATGTTCCTCACATCAAGCTCACAGTCTGATGTTTTAACAGCGGGATGCGGAGAGATCAGAACTATTTTACCTTGCGGAATATTGATAACAAATCACTTTTCCGCCCTCTTTATCTTAAAATCCAACAATAAAAGGAGATAATGGAACTGTGGTAGTATCTCAATACACTTGAGCTCATGCTCGTCAGATGCTGGTACTAGTGTTCTGCTCTTTGGTATTCGGCCTGTGGTCTTGTGCCTACGACCGCAACACACCAGCACAAATATCTGATGTTAAAGCACGATCTCAAGTGTATTATTGCTTAATTAAGCAACTCACTCATTTGTATCTGTGACTAAAGCCAGTTTATTAGCAAATCAGCTTGCTGGTTGTCATAGGCCTACCTCAGGGTGTCCAAGCTGCTGGATGCAGAAGATCAGAAGTTATAGAGCTGGTTAAGCCCCGTTCACACATACACAGTTGCGCCCGAGTTAACCGAGATTTTGCTTACCGAAACTTCCGCAGTGTATCC